>JABXWE010105160.1:0-15204 GCA_014611495.1 Limonius californicus | reverse complement strand
TTTTGCGTTTTCAGGAAGGTTTTTTGTTTATAAGTTATAGAAGTTTGTGTAGAATGGGTAGCGTTGAGATTCTGTAGACTAGAGCACGAGCTACAAAATTTTATACAAAATTCTGCAAAACACGTATTACACAGAACAATAATTTGTACAGAATTCTGCTTGTGAGCATGCGCAAATAGGTGCAAATTACGTTCACATCTGTGAGAAAACTGTCAAAATAATCATTTTAATGTAGATAAGGTAGAAATCTATCAAGGTTTAATAATAATTGTTCACTTCTGTTTTACATAACCTAAAATGTTGTTTATTTTTTCGTGGCTTGTATAATTTTTGCGTTTTCGGGAAGGTAATTTTTTTGTTTATAAGTTATATTAAGTTTGTGTAAAATGGGTAGTGTTGAGAGATTTTAGGTAGTACACGTGGTAAAACGTTTACGTCTTTATCCTCTATGATCATTGATGAACACTCGAAAGTGCTCGTTTGCGCATCGATTTGACGTTGTTTCTGAACAAAATTCTGTAGGTTTTAGAACATGAATCTACAGAATTTTGTACAAAATTTTGCTGTATGACACGGCACAGAATTTTGTAAAAACACCTTGAACAAAATTCTGTGCCATGTCATACAGGCCTTAAAATAAACAAAAAACAATGCAAAAAATGTTTTGGTACTTGTAAAATTAGGTACAATTTTTCCATTCAGATTTGTATTATTTCTATTAAACGAGTTACGTAGTTTCTAAGAAATCAGCAAATTACAGGTTTAGCTAGCAAGCAAAAAACAAGTGACGTAAAGTACAATCCTAAGTAGGGATTTAACTGACTTTGTATGTTGTGCCTTTTTGGAGCTCCCTGTACTATTCCTGCTAAGATAGACAGTCTGTATATTGCTAAAAATTATGTAAGTGCATGTAATTGTTGGTACTAATGTGGTACATTTTTTATTATTTAGCTACAATACGATATAGCTTTCTTCTGTTCTACTTATACCCTTTACATAGATTTTTTTTGGTTTGATTAATTGATGTGCATATGAATATTTCTATTTGAAATAGGGTTACCATGATGTAGCCATAACATTCCTCTTGGTTGTTGGAGAGACCGTAGCATTTAGGATAATGGAAAGGTTAAGTACCGACCACTTGCGGGAGTGCATGGAACCAACTATGGAAAGGACCTCTTACAGGTTGAATTACATGTATCCCATACTTCAACGAGAAGATAGAGAATTATTCGAATTTATGGATAGGTAAATCATATTTACGTTTAAATAAATTTCAGTCAACTTAAATATTGTATACATAAATTCTACAGCTATTAAAGCACAATATAAAACAATTATTAAAATGTATGCACGTTATGTGTTAGTAATATACAAATTTAATTGTGTAATTGAACTTTTGAATATATTACAGAAATAATATATTTTATTGCAAGTGGCTGTAAATAAAAGTGGTACGTTGAAAAAAATTGTGTATACAATATTTAAGACACCCGCAGCGAGTTGAAAATGTTATACAAATACGAAAGAAATTGTAGTAAATAGTTGCATCAACTGACCCATAACTCAAATCAAATCGGTATTTAATGTAATCACAGGGTCAAAAAGAAATATAGTTAAATAACTAATGAATTATAAACACTTGATTTTCAGAGCAATGGTAGGTACAATGTTTGCCCTACCGTGGTATTTAACATGGTTTGGTCATTCGCTGAATCAGTATCGAGATGTGGTGAGGCTCTACGACTACTTCCTAGCTTCTCCTCCGTTAATGCCTTTGTATGTGGCAGCTTCTTTAGTAATAGACAGAAGGCAAGAAGTATTCGAAATAGGATGCGACATGGCTAGCATTCATTGCCTATTGTCACAAATTCCTGATAATTTAGATTTCGAATCGATCCTTCTACGTGCCTCTGTATTGTATAAGAAATACCCGCCAAATAAAATAGAAAGGGACGTCAAGAACCGAGTGCAAAAAGAGTATGTATTTGATTATTTCTGCATTCTTCGAAAGGTTACGGTGCTTTTTAAATTGTTGAAGAGTCTGTTTAGTGTACACTTCTATCTCAGCTTTTTTGGATATAGTTTGCTTAGGAGAAGAAGAAAACAAAAATATTCTTAATGTATTTGTTCCTGTTTAAGGTGTTTTGTGCCATTTGCTTGTTAGATCTGTAAATAGTTTAGTTGTTCTGTTGCTCCTCTCTTTGCTTTTTTCCTATTTAACAAATAATAAATTGTGTAATCGTAAGATATTTTTTATTTTGCCTCTCTTATGCACTCTCTGCTTTTGTTACGCTTTTCTTGAGCTATTTAGTAGTTGTAGATGCACAGCAAAGCACAGCAATTTCCTATAATTTCACCAGATATATGTTTTTGAATATTCTTGTTAACCTCAACAGTCGTAAATGGGGATCAGATAAGAAGAAAAATATTCTTGTTGTTTGAACTTAAATTTTGTTTACCGGTTCCTTGCAATATTTGTTTTACTGTATCAAACTTTGCAAGTCAAAATATCGCCCTTATTGTTCAAAATAGCCCCAAGAAATCTCCTATAGACCATTTTATTTTATAATGATAGTGTCTTTTGTTTTAAAAATATAAATTAACGATTTAAAAACGTCCAAGATAACTTTATTTGATTAAAAGTGTCTTGAGCGCTGTAAATTAATATGGCCATAACTTCCCTGTTTATACAGTGTGGTTGGTTCTTCATTCAACATTAGATATGTCCTTTAGAATGGAGTTATTCAAAAATATTTTCTAAAATCTTAAATAGATTTTTAATTGAACATTCTGTGTTCGTTGCAATAAATAGGAAGCTTATGAAATTCCAAATACATCCAGTATTTTTATTTTTGTTTTAAAATAAGGTACAATAACCAAAAGATTATTTAACTGTTTTGCATCTATAATAAACCTCCGTACAAAAAAATCAAATGTAGAAGGTCTGGTGACCTTGGTGGCCAAGTTCACAGTTAACTGGACTAAATCAGCAAACGAAAACTTTTTAGAGTAACATATTACTTCATTTTAAACGCGTTTCAATGGTGGGGAAAAAATTATAGCATGTAAGTACGAGGGTTGTCCATAAAATAAGGTCTCCAATTTTTTTTCACAAAGAAAAACACGTTTATTTATAATGAGTTACACATTGTTGTTCTATTTTTCTACATAATACCTGTTGCGATCGATGCATTTTTGCATGCAGTGTAGCATTTTTCGTATACCCGTATCATAGAATTCTCCCGCCACGGCGCGCAGGTGGCGTACGACCTCTTCTTTTAACTTCTCGTTGGTCCTGAAATGCACCCCACCCAGGTGTGACTTCAACGCAGAAAAGAGATGATAATCACTTGGTGCTAGGTCCGGGCTGTAGGGGGGATGTGTGACGTTATCCCATCCAAATTGGCTGATGAGGTCGGTTGTTGCACGTGCGGAGTGGGGACGGGCGTTGTCCTGATGAAAACGCATTCCCTTACTCAGCAAGCTCCTTCTTTTGTTTTGAATTGCACGGCGAAGGTTCTTCAAAGTTTGACAATAGCGATCAACGTTTATTGTTGTCCCGGTAGGCATGAACTCGCACAGCAATATCCCCTTCCTATCCCAAAACACAGTCACCATCATTTTGTTGGCAGACAATGTTTGTTTAAACTTTCGCGACTTCGACGATCCCGAATGCCGCCACTGACGGGACTGTTCTATTATCTCTGGTGTCGTGTAATGGGTACATTTCGTAGCCGGTGACAATTGAATCCAAGAATTCCTCGCCCTCTTTTGCGTAGCAATCAAGGAATTCGCGGGCCGCTTCAACCCGTTGCCATTGGTGATCTTCGGTGAGCATTCTGGGGACCCACCTTGCACACACCTTGTGATTATGCAAATATTCTACCAAAATCTTGTCAATAGTAGTCTTACAGGGATCAATTTGCACAGCTCCCGAATCGTCACCCGTCGATCTTCAAGCATTACCCTCTCCACTTTTGCAACTCTCCACTTTTGCAATCATTTCGCCCGAAACCGGTGGCCGTCCGGCACGCTGTTTATCATGGATGTCTGTACGTCCGATTTTAAACTCTCTGCACCATTTTCGCACGTTTTTGATGTCCATAAACTTCACATAACTGTCGATAAATTTCTATAGGCGAAGTGTCCTTAGCATACAAAAAACGAATCACAGAACGTAACACACCTGGCGGTATCGGCGAGTGGAAGCTCCATCGCGGTCGGCTACCAAACCAAAATTAAGCGTCGCAGACAACTCGGAGTGGTGGGGATTTGTAGGCGGGGAACCAAGCTAAGCTGTGTTGCCAGATCTTGCGTTAAAGCGTTCCTCGCGACTCTAGCGCCTTGGTGACCTTATTTTACGGACAACCCTCGTATAAGTATTTGTTTCTGATTAACATTTATTCCTAGAAAATATACAGGGTGTCCCAGAACTAAGGGCCCATACGGTAATGGCAGATTCTTTGTGTACAAACATTACGATTTGTCTAATAAACCATAGTCCAAATGTCAATAATAACCGAGATACAGGGTGTCAAAGTTAAATTTTTATTTTTGATTTTTTCTAATAGCTTTTGAACAAATGTAAATATTACAACAAATTTTGGAATCTAGGGATTTTTTGACGTGAGGAATTCAAATTTTTAACTGTTTTTCTATTACGTACTAGAGGGCGCCACCTACGGCACTTTTCTACTCTTTAAAACATCATAACTTTTTTCTGTTTCTAGGTATGATCTCTTTTCGCAAAGATAACGATTTTTCACACTTCTCTACGTAAAAATGATATACTTTATTGATGTCGCTACTAGTAGCCGTTTTCGAGTTATTTGAGTTTTAAAGTTTCACTGCGTTGAAATCTTATGGGTATACAATTTGTACTTAGTCAACAAAGGTGGCTGTGGCTGTTTCCATGGCACGTATGTAAACGCAAATCATATCTCTTAATTCCGCGTTGCTAAACTGGCCATTTTGAAAAGGGTAAATTTTGTACAAAAAATAGAATTAAAACTTCACAACTTAACAACTACTTAAAACAACTCAACTTAAAAAATTTACATCAAAAATAACATAAGAAGTGAACTAACAACAGCAACTGTCAGATCGCGTGGCATGGAAACAGCCACAGCCACCTTTGTTGACTAAGTACAAATTGTATACCCATAAGATTTCAACGCAGTGAAACTTTAAAACTCAAATAACTCGAAAACGGCTACCAGTAGCGACATCAATAAAGTATACCATTTTTACGTAGAAAAGGTTGCCAAATCGTTATCTTTGCGAAAAAAGATCATACCTAGAAGCAGAAAAAAGTTATGATGTTTTAAAGAGTAGAAAAGTGCCGTAGGTGGCGCCCTCTACTACGTAACAGAAACAGTTAAAAATTTGAATTCCTCACGTCAAAAAACCCCTAGATTCCAAAATTTGTTGTAATATTTACATTTGTTCAAAAGCTATTAGAAAAAATCAAAAATAAAAATTTAACTTTGACACCCTGTATCTCGGTTATTATTGACATTTGGACTATGGTTTATTAGAAAAATCGTAATATTTGTACACAAAGAGTCTGCTATTACCGTATGGTCCCTTAGTTCTGGGACACCCTCTATATATATGGGAGTAATTAAATAAAAAAAAATACTGGAATACATTGGCCACTTTGTCTATTGCCAAGAATAAAGACGACCACTCTAACACCATGTTAGGTCTGTATGACACAGCACAGAACTTTGTATAACATTTTGTTCAGAATTTTGTACACAATTTTGTTCAGAATTTTGTTCAAAGTGTTTTTATAAAATTCTGCGTCGGAACATACAGTAAAATTTTGTACAAAATTCTGTAGGTTCATGTTCTAAAACCTATAGAATCTTGTACACAGGCGGCGTCGCATCGATGCGCAAACGAACAATTTATATTGTTTATTAACAATCACAGAGGGCAGAGAAGAATATGTTTACCACGTGTTTACCCTGCCTGCCGACACTCCACGCACTTTCTCTTATCTCGCTCGCGGTCATTATTGCTCCAATTTGTTTGTTTTGTCGTGCGTTCATGTAAAATAAATTTTAAAAAACGTTTACTTACGCATTAACCTAACATTATGAAATGAAATCTTAATAGAATTCTATATTATCGACAGTCAAATGACTCTTTTGACGATTTTCTCACAGATGTCACCGTAATTTTCACCCATTTCCGTATGCTCGCAGACAGAATTACGTACAAAATTCTGTTCCGTGGAACACGGCACGGAATTTTGTATAAAATTGCGCAAAATACGTATTACACGGAACATGCCTGTCAGCATGCGCAAATAAGTGAAAATTACGGTGACATCTGTGAGAAAACTGTCAAAATAATCATGCGACTGCCGATAAAGTAGAATTCTATCAAGGTTTCATTTCATAATATTAGGTTAATGCATAAGTTTGTAGCGCTTTTATTTATTTATTTTACATGAACGCACAACGCAAACAAGCTGCAGCAATAAAGAACGCGAATGAGATAAGAAAAAGTGCGCGGACTGTCGGCAGGCGGGGTAAACACGTGGTAAACATATTCTTCTCTGCCCTCTGTGATTGTTAACAAACACTAAAAGTTGCTCGTTTGCGCATCGATGCGCGTAAATTCTGTAGGTTTCAGAACATGAATCTACGGAATTTAGTACAAAATTTTATTGTATGGCACGACACAGAATTTTGTAAAAACATTTTGAACAAAATTTTATACAATATTTTGTTCCGTGTCATACAGACAGATTGAACTTCAAAGTAGGTTAAAATTAAGTTCTACCTGAGTGATGTGATTTAAATAAAATAACTGAGACAATCTATGTTCTGTCCCTTTCTGTGTCATAGCAACAAACATGCCAGAAAAATTAATGCATGTTGATACTTACACACTTTTTTAATATTTGTAAAATTTGAGAATAAAAACGGTTAATGTCTCAGCTAGCACTGTACAGTTTCGATGTAGATCCAAAGATCCAAGAAACTGATAACGCATAAGAAATATGGCTCTAAACTCTATTTGTTGAGCATTGAGCTAGGACTTCAACAAACGCACGTGTTTGACTCAACCGGGCGCGCGCTGTGATTGGTAGATAACGCTAATGCCTCATTACTTAAGGAGTAATTGACGCTCAAAACCTTTACTTTGCACTCGTAATTACCGGGTTAAGTTTGTGTGCTTTTTGAGCAGTGCTTATCGGTTTTCGGAGCGTTTGTATAGTGCCTGGTGCTTATTTTCCTAAAATGGAGCAAGTTGTTCCAGAAACGTGTAATCGTAGTGGGCGTCCTACTACAAAAGAATTGTGACGGCGCGAACGTTACTCTAGAAACGCAAGGAATATTAAGTAAATAAACATCCGGTAAATCAACGCACCTGTCAAGCGTTTGTTTACGTTCTAGCTCAATGCTCAACAAATAGAGTTTAGGTACTTATATTTGCGTGCTGTAATTTTTTAGTTTCCCTTCTTTGAAAAGAATTAAAATACCAGAATGTGTTACTTTTAAAGAATACTTGTTCTGCGGATCTAGTAGCTGTATATCTCTGCAATATTTTAAATAGATTTGAAAGTATAGGCAGGATACATTTTTTTTTAATTCCTCCGAAAATATCTTATTAATATTTTTGATTCAATTTTAAATACCTTCGAGATATTTTGGATTTATATATTGGAATTTCAAAACTAGCTATATGCTATTTCAAATATAATTATGTCCAAATATTCATTATATTAAGTTTGTATTGTATACGTTTAAGATGATATTAATTATTTAAATAATTGTATCTCTAAAATGTTTTTAAATAGAGGAATTAAAAATATCTTAAAGATATTTTAGATATCTTCGAAATTGAAATAATTAAAAAGATTTTATATTTATTTTTCACTTAAAAATGGTAAAGGTACTTTGAATTTAATAAAAGTGTCTGTGAAATGTTATAAATTTTGTCAATTGAATCATTAATTTTGATGAAAAATTGTATTTGTTCATAGTTCATAGATAAAGTTTCATGGGGTTGTTTTAAGCAATAAGCAAAATATTTGAGGAAGAACGTCTTGCTAACACCATTCATTTTAACATTCTAAACGGAGACTTTTAAAATTACTTAAATCACTTAGATCTAATAAAATTTTCATATAAAACTCAAACTTATCCCTTTATTAAATATTTGAACCCTGAGGTTTTTTGTGCTCTTCAGAATAGAACAGCGAAGAAGAGACGAGCTGCGTTTGAAAAGAAGGCTGGATAGAAACAAGCCAGTCTGGATGAAAATGCACCATTACTTGCCAGACTGGTTATTGTTGCATTATAAAAGCAAATATGGAATATTGTTTGCAACAGCTACCTTGCTGGTTGGTTTGTATGCGTACTATCTGAGGGCCGCCGAGTCTGGTTTTAGCATATTTAGGTAAGTATCTGCTAGGAAGAGTGTCGAGATTGGAACGTCATTTCCTATGTTCTTTTCAGGATTGGTTCTTGGCATACTTGACAGTTACCATTGCCAATTCCCGCAAAAGCAATGATGCATAACAGATTTTACACTTGTTTTTAAATTTTTGTGCTCCTTTTTCATTGCATTTGCGACTGGAATTTTAATGAGATTGTAAAATTAATTTTTGACTGTACGTATATGCAATATATCTTTAGATGCATTTAGTAGTATTTAAGATTGTATAGAATATTTATTTATTTTTCTATATTATTGTTTGAAAAAGTTAAGTAATGAAGTTACGAATTTTAGTTTAGGTGTTAGTTATGGATAAACTTAAAGTATGAGAGCTCAATTTTTATAGATTTTTTTTAAACGTAATGTAAAGGTAAAGATCTTTGCTAAATCGCGATTCAGTTAGAGAGCTATGCTGTTTTTGTTAAAGTAAAAATTCTAAAAAAATGAATGTTTGCACTTTCGAGAACCATAAAAATATATTTTTAAATGTTATCACCTTGTATATATATATTGAATTCAATAAAAATTTAGTAACATCTTTAAATTGCTTAAGTAGTACTCATTATTGTTAAACCAAATCCATTAGTTTTCCAAGCTTAAATAGAATTGTGAGAAGATATTTCCATGGTCGACTGTTTAAACGCATTTGCCTTAAGAACAAATTTATTAACTGTACTCATTAATATTTAATTATACGGTTCAACAGCAACCGAAAAATGGTTTTAGAACTGCAGAAATACCTGTAGTTCTAATTCGATTGATTATTTCACAACTAGCAATTTTGTTATCATTACCACCGTCTTATAGGAATTGTGCTTCTATTTATAATGTATAGAGTTCATTTGAGATATTTGCTTAGGGCAACTTTTGAACTTGTTAAAAATTTACATATTTTTCCTCTTCGTCTTACGCCTATATAAAACATGTTTTTAATGGATGAACACCATATGGTATGTGAAAATTATCAAGCTATTATATACACCGTGTTATTCACAATTCTTCATTTAGACGGAATGCTGTTATTTTTTTGGATGTGGAATATAAACTCCAATTTCTAGAGAGCTTGTGTAGTACTTTTAATTAAACATCTCGAAAGAACTTGTTTAGAATGCATTCAGTTTTACGAAGTAATTTAAGCACAAGTGCACGAAACTTATACAAAGATCATAATCCATAGAAATGTTATGTCAGACATTCAGAAATAAATATTTCTCATTCTATACATAAATAAATGTAGCAATTGAACTCTACGTTCATGGCTTACATAATGTAGAAAATGTATGGCTCACGTAAAGGCAAATGTTTTCTTTTCCACAGTCAACTCGCATCAAAAATTTTGTCAATTATGTTTGTACATCGTTTAGATGTCTGCCATGAAAGATATTTCAGACAAAGCTGACTTACTCACTTCGGTTAGCAGAATGAAATCCCCAGATGCTATAATAATAAAATTCATCAAATAGTTCACACGTAAACTGTGACATTTAGTATAAATGACAAATTCTTCAAATGCAAGCTATCATTAATATACCTTGCTTTAAGGTATTTTTTTGAGTGTAATTGCAAACCAACAGTCAGAACTCTTTTCCTTTGCCGTTACATCATTATAGTATTATTTATGACTCGGTAAAGATACAAATATATTTTTGAATTTCCTCAGATAGTTCGTAGTTTCTTATAGTTGTGTTTCCTAGAATGAGAGTCAACTAGCTCAATATTCACGTAATGTGCAGAATAGTTAGTAGTCCAAAATAGGTAGCAGTTTTTCCACTACAGTCCTCTCGCTTGCTTTGACAAATAACATTGTGAAAGAATACAGTCCAAACTTCCAATCATCCTCGGCAGAGCGCGGTAAAGCTAATATTTAATAAAAATTCGATTTCAAAATATTTGCGGTCTTATTCAGAAGCTGTGGGGTGGCAAGTGGGATATTTATTAAATTAATACACTTCTAAAATCTTCGTTTCTCTGCTAGATTTGTCAAAGAATTGATGTGACAATCAGTAAATTAATTACAGAAAATGTTGGTAGGTACCGGGCAAGCGATAGATACCTACCTACAATTTATATGATTAACTTAGACTTCTAACTCGAATGTCAGTTCTAGTACTCCAAAAAGAAACAAAAGTCTCTATTGCAGTTAACAATACAAAGTTTGAATATTTACAGCTTCCTGCTTTAGGTAAAAATATCTGCAGACTCCTTTCCGTTTTTGGTACATTTAGATTTGCACAGGTACAGACGTACCTAAGTCCGGTTAAAATAGATGTTATGTTCTTTTAAAATTTGCAGCTCTATATGAATTAATTTCTTAATTTGATTGCCGCTCCATAGGAATTATAACGTTATTTGATTTGCAGTTTTATTTTGAACACAGTTTTGGTTATTTTGCGTCTTTCTAAAATTGAGTTGTGTTGACTGCAGGTTTGTTAGTATTTTCCTTTTCGGAAATTAGTTTATGACCAAACCAGTCTCAAGTTTTTTTCTTTGTGATATTTTCGTCGATCAGACGGGATTTCTAGGAATTTCTTTGTTGAACAGTGCTAGCATTCAGGAAATGTTTTTGGGCTTCTCTCAAAAGTCACACGTGTTAGTTTTCGTTCTAGAATCATTTCGTAATATGGTGCAATCTTTTTTGGGGGGAAGTATAGATTCCCGTTGCGAAAGTTCGCCAGTCAGCCTTCGACCTTCGCTGAACTCCGGTTGCTCGAATCCATCCACGGGGACCGTAAATAAGTTGTGCTGCAGGGGCGGCTTCTGGGTTTTTTCGAGGGGTATCCGTTATGTGTGTTTCGTTCGCTGTTTTACCAAGAGGTATAAACAGACCATCGGCTACTGCCGGATTTAAAGAAAACACTGGATTCTAAACAAAAACTTACTGCGTAATTAACAACAAATTTACTGAAGGCAAAAAGATTCAGAAAAAATCTACGAAAAGTCACTAAAATTTAAAAAAAATCTGGAAATTTAAAAAAATTCTAACAAAATCTGAAAAATTTACTAAGTTGGGTGATTATTTTTAAAGAATTCTACAAGAAAATTTAACAAAACAAAAATATTTCGACACAGGTTTACTAAAACACGGGAATTTACAAGGAAAACTCGAGAAAATTAAAGAAAATCTGAAAAAAATGTTGAGATCATAAAAAAATTCAAATGCGGAAAATTTGACACAACGTTACGGGAAAATTCGCGAAAACAGTCGGGAAACGTACATACTGTTCCACGAAAAGGGTTTACACGGAAATTCTTCCTATAAGCGAGAAAAAATGGCGAAGAGAACGCGAAAAGGCCAAAATCTTACCAGCGAAATCGATGGCAAAAAAACAAGCCCCTCGTTACGGGTGCGAAAATCTTGTTACAAAATCGATGGTACAAAAAACAAGCCCCACGTTGGGCGCCAAAATCTTTGTTACGGGTCAATAGAACTTTTCCGACGACCAGTAACCAGATAAGTGGAAAAAAGCCTACAGCTTAGCTCAGAGGAGTAGGGGGAGTTCACGGAAATCGCTTACAGGAGGAAATCTTCCTAGTTGTGTACAGGGTAAGTCAAAATAAGTGGGCGCCATCTTCCAAATCCAGCTGATTGTAGGTCCTCGTGGAAAGCCGAGAAGCCGACAGCTTACGGGAATGGAACTCACCTTTATTGTGCCTCCTCCTATATATTTGAAGCTTGCAAAATTCGTACACAAACAAGTACAAAAGACACAATAAGAGGCAGTAAATTTTTTAACACACCTATAATTAAATTGTTAAAAATGACAGTACAAGAAAATGACAACAAGTGATAACGCTATAAGTTCGGATTACATATTTTTAATTTTTGAACGTTCAGAAAAAAACTCGCCGCCACTGGTGCAACGAGATTTACCTTTTTCATACAGCTACGTACACCAGGGACGCTGAAGTTCACAGGAATAAAGCAATATAATCTGGTAGTTTTATAATTAACAACTAACACCACATATGGCGACTGAAGGTCTTCGTTCTATTTACATGAAGGTAAATTTTGAAGTTTGCAAGTTAACGCGAGCAAAAAAAAGGTTTCTTTTACACTGCACAAAACTGGTTCTTTACCTTGATTCCGCAGGCACAATTCCGGGGAGTAGTTAAACAGGATGATGCAAAAAAAATCCACAGGTACGCCCCCGCAGACTGGATTGAACGAAGTCACCAGCCAGGGGCCCGGAACTTTGATGCGCTCTTCGCACCGACGGTAACCGCAGAGTGACGGGAGCTGGTCTCGAAAATTAATCCGCCCAAAGGCGATCGGTCAATTCACAAAGAATTGCCTTTACCGGGGTTGAATCCAGTGTTTTCGTAGATTTTCGTAGATTTTTTCTGAATTTTTTTCCCTTCAGTAAATTTGTTGTTAATTATGCAGTAAGTTTTTGTTTAGAATCCAGTGTTTTCTTTAAATCCGGCAGTAGCCGATGGTCTGTTTATACCCCTTGGTAAAACAGCGAACGAAACACACATAACGGATACCCCTCGAAAAAACCGAGAAGCCGTCCCTGCAGCACAACTTATTTACGGACTCCGTGGATGGGTTCGAGCAACCGGAGTTCAGCGAAGGTCGAAGGCTGACTGGCGAACTTTCGCAACGGGAATTTATACTTCCCCCCAAAAAAGATTACATCATATTACGAAATGATTCTAGAACGAAAACTAACACGTGTGACTTTTGAGAGAAGCCCAAAAACATTTCCTGAATGCTAGCACTGTTCAACAAAGAAATTCCTAGAAATCCCGTCTGATCGGCGAAAAGATCTTACAAAGAAAAAACTTTGAGACTGGTTTGGTCATAAATTAATTTCTGAAAAGGAAAATACTAACAAACCTGCAGTCAACACAACTCAATCTTAGACAGACGCAAAATAACCAAAGCTGTGTTCAAAATAAAACTGCAATTAAAATAACGTTATAATTCCTATGGAGCGGCAATCAAATTAAGAAATTAATTTATATAGAGCGGCAAATGTTAAAAGAACATAACATAAAAGCGGGACGGTTTTTATTCGAGGACGCCATAGACTAAAGAAGAACAAAATTAGTACCAAATCCTCCATAAATGTTCAATAAATAACGCTAAAAATCGAAGGCCTGAACGTTTAAGCTAAGCGATTAGGAAATATTACGCAATTTAAGTCGCTCTATAAGACTGGACTTGCATCATTATAAACAGGGCCCCCGCTACCATATGTGCAAAGTGTGCAATGCACACGGGCGCCATCCTTTAGGGGCGCCAAAACCCAGGGTCAAAAATTGCAATAATTTCGAAAAACAAAAAACAAAAATTAATTTTAAAATAAAAGTTGAGAAATTAAATAGAATTAGGTATAAATACACACGAAATTTTATTGGTATATCATCCAGTTACTGCCGATTCCTATGTTGCGAGAACATGTCAGGCGGTAGTTTCTTGATTTTTCCTGTTCAGACATGAACGCTATAAGAGCGATGCATCGCCACATGGATGCAAGACATAAAGCGAGTTCCCTCTTAACGTCTGTACAAAAATTCCAATTTATTTGTGGAATTATTATTTGGCATGACGTTTTATTTCATATAAATATTGTCAGCAAACAAATGCAAAGTGCTACAATTAATATTAAAGTATGCCAAACCTACCTAAAAAATTTAGTTGATCACTTCCAGCAATATAGATCTGACCAATCATTTGAAGAAATTCTTGTACAAGCGAAAGAAGTAGCACACTCTCTCGAAATTGAAGAAGACTTTCCACCGTTACCAACGGTCAGGAGGAAATTTAAACCAAAACTGTTTGACTATGAACACCGAGATGAGACCCCTCATGATCCAAAAACTGCCTTTAAAATTAATTTTTTCTTAAAAATTATAGATCAAACTTTAAGCTCTCTAAAAAACCGATTTGACTTATTAAATGAGTATGATAATATTTTCGGATTTTTTAGCGACATATTCAAATTAAGTGACAGCGATCTTTTAAAACATTGTTCTGTTCTTGAAGAACGACTGACAGATCAGGATAATAAGGATATAGACTCCAATGATTTGTTTAATGAAATTAAAGCGTTAAAGTTGTTTTCATTACCTGATGATACTGACCCCTTAAGTATTTTACAATATATATTTGAAAACAATTTAATATCCACCCTTCCAAACGTAAGCATTTCACTAAGAATTCTTTTGACATTACCTGTATCTGTAGCTTCTGGCGAGCGATCTTTTTCAAAGTTAAAAATCATTAAAAATTATTTAAGATCGACAATGCTTCAAGAAAGATTGTCTGGGCTGGCGATATTAGCAATTGAACAAGAAATTTTTGATGGTATAAATTTTAGCGATGTAATTAATGAATTTGCAGTAGCAAAGTCTCGGAAAATATCGCTGCTACAATAGCTATTTTGTATTTTTCTATTGTACCTATAGCTATCATTTTTGATTTTATAACGAAGTTACCTAGGTATTTTTTATCAGAAGTATCTGCATATTGCATATTTTTTAAAATATCTAAGTATTAGTAGAAAGCAGTACCTACTTATATATATATATATGTAGACATTAGGCAATATTTCTGTTATTTGTTCCTAAAAAAGATGTGATTTTTAGTTTTGGGTTATTTTCTAGTATTTATAAACAACGTGTCTGTACCCCATTAGTTAAGTAAATGCTTTAAAATGGGTGTGAACAAGAATTTATTTTAATTTATTTTGTTATGATTTTATTCTGTTTGTTTCATTTTGATATTTTAGTCTACAA
>JABXWE010105152.1:0-12325 GCA_014611495.1 Limonius californicus | reverse complement strand
TATCAAGTAGGTAGTCCATTTTTTCATTTGTTTTCTCGCTGTTTGTTGTCATTTTATGTGCCAAGAAGTGAATGGTGAACATTTTGAACACTTAAGTTAATTTCTTTTTGCTGTAATTCTTAGTATTTTTAAATAGACTTCTTTATCTTCAAACATTTGTAATTTTGTGCTGGCTGAATATTTTTCTTTGAAACTCAAGGATCAGACGCAGAATTAAAAGACCTTTCAAATGAGGTGTCACTCGAACCCCCTTTCTATTTAAAATAAAAATTCAAAATGGCGCCCAGCCGCCATTTTAAATGATAGAAAATTTAATCATGGGCTAAAAAATAATATTTAATTTCCCATTACAGCACACCAAATTTTGTGGTAAAATATCAAGTCGTTCAAAAATTAGTTGGGGGGGGGGTTACTTTATAGACACAGGGTATATATTATTATATAATATATATTACGCGCGCATGCGTAGTTTGTGGGTTGCCTACTACCTTTATGTTCGCGACCCCCCACCCCAGCCATCAGACAAAATTGTAAACATAACCTGCATAACAGAGATTTGAAATTTTTATTTAAATTAAATACAAAATGACAGAAAAAATTAATTACAAGGATTCGTGGATACTCATAAAGAAAGCATTCCCTATCCTCAACGAAAAGTTCAACTTGGTAAGTATCATGATTATATATGTTTCTCATCTCCAGTAATTGCAAATTGTCTCAGCCTTTCTCGGACTCCCCAGAGGAGCAGTTTTTGGAAGCAGTAGAAATAATACACAAGCTAAACCTGACCGACACAATTCAAGCTTTAATTATCAACAAGATCGAGCAGCATATGCGAGAGACAGTTGTGCCGGAATTTTGGTCATATTTTGCAAAGACCGAGAACAAATTGGAAGGCTTCAGCAAGTTCTACAAAGCTGTTGAAGTGCTGTATGGTTATTTTGCTCAGTATTTCTTCCTTATGGTTAGATTGAATGCCCTACGGGAGCGGAACCAGTTTGAAGAACCAATTTATGGAGAGACAAATGCAGTCGATGCGATGAAGCTCATTATAAGAGCCACACTTTTGTCACAACTGCCAATTGAGCACAACAAAGTCACTGAGGATTTTTATGAAACAGCTTTGAAGATGGAAGATGGTGGCAGCTATTTTCACGAAAAATGCCCGTTGTGTTTGAAGGAGTATTCGAATTGCCATTGTGTTGATTATTACTTCTGTGAAACAAACAGGTATGAGGCTTTTGCTTTAACTGAATGTGTAGTAATTAATTAGTTCATCTTGCAGGAAATTAGTCGATTTGGGCTTATTGGAACCTTTGGTCGGCCAAGTGCTAACATCATTGATTTACACACACATTGAAAGTCATATTCATAAAACCTGCAAGGATAATTTTGATAATTCGTATATAAACAGTTTAGAGAGGGTAATTCCAACACAATTGAAAATTAAATTGAAATTTATGCTTGTTGTTTTTAGTGGTTAGATCATTTCGTTATTCGGTGGTTACGCAAAGTCTACCGGTTGGATTACTCACCAGACTTGCAGGATTCTGTGACCAAATTTAAGCAAAAGCTTACAAACTTCTTATATGAAAGTTATACTAAAATAAGGATCAACCAACTTTTTAATATTATAATAGGTAAATGTACATAACCTCAAACAACAATTATTTTGAGATTATTTCGTATTCCGAATGATGTCAAAGTAAAATCTAATACAGCTTCTGGAGGACACTTATACAACTTGTTTACAGAGAACCCACCCTTTAAGAATATTACAGAAACAATTCTAATACCAAAATTTACCTAGTTTTCTAAAGTCATAATGCCAAGGCGCTGTAAGAAATTTTAGTTGTTTAGTATAACAAGCAGTAATGGAGTTATTACAGCTTAGCTGTCTACTGTTTGTTTAATAGAAAGACACAATCCTTTATTTTGGTTTAAGATAAAGAAAGGAACATCATGAATTCCCTAAGAAAAAGACTGCACTAGATTTTGTATTCCCGGGCTAGTTTGAGTTCCCCTAAGATCAGATTCAATTAAATACTTCTCAAAATAAAGCTCTAAAAATTTTAAAACCCATATAGTAGGTGTGATAACTTCACGTTGAATGTTCTCCAGTAGCCATTATTAAACGGGTGGGATTATGAGTCCTGGAATGCTATATTGTAATAACTTTCAGAGTATCCTGAATCACTTCCAGCGTTGGAAGACCTTAGCAAATGTTTACCAAAGACAGACTTACGTCCTCTTCTAACAAAGAAGTTACAAAAAGCTATGGAAACTCGTCTACTGCATCCTGGAGTAAGCACACCAGACATTTTAACAGCTTACGTGGCATCTATTCGTTCCATGCGTGTGTTGGACCCATCTGGGTTATTGTTAGAAACTGTTACACATCCTGTACATCAGTATTTAAGGAGTCGGGAAGATACCGTTAGGTAGGTGAAGGATAACTTTTAACAGAATTATTCAAATTATTAAACCTGTTCTAAGGCCGGTTTGACACGGCACAGAATTTTGTATAAAATTTTTTCAAAGTCTTGTTCAAAATTTTGTACAAAATCTTGAACATGTTTTTGTACAAAATTCTGTCTTTGAGCATGCGCAAATAGGTGTAAATTACGGTGACATCTGTGAGAAAACTGTCAAAATAATCACGTGACTGTAGATAAGGTAGAAATCTATCAAGGTTTAATAATATTGTTTATTTTTCTTTACATAACCTCGATTGTTGTTTATATTTTCGTGGCTTGTATTATTTTGCGTTTTCGGGATGGTTTTTTTGTTTATAAGTTATATAAAGTTTGTGTAGAATGGCTAGCGTTGCGAGATTTTAGTTGGTATTCGTGGTAAAATATTTACGTGTTTGCCCTCAGTGAGCATTGATGAACACTAGAAAGTGCTCGTTTGCGCATTGATTTGACGTTGTTTCTGAACAAAATTCTGTAGACTTTAGACCACGAGCTACAGCATTTTGTATAAAAGTTTGTACAAAATTTTCATCAAAGTTTTGTACAAAATTTTGAACATAATTTTATACAAAATTCTGCAAAACACGTATTACACGGAACAAAATTTTCTGTGAGCATGCGCAAATACGTACAAATTACGGTGATATCTGTGAGAAAACTGGCAAAATAATCATCTTAATTTAGATAAGGTAGAAATCTATTTAATAATAATTGTTTACTTTTGTATACATAACCTCGATTGTTGTTTATTTTTTCGTGGCTTGTATTATTTTTGCGTTTTCGGGAAGGTTTTTTTTTGTTTATAAGTTATAATAAGTTTGTCTAGAATGAGAGGTTTTTGGTGGTACAGGTGGTAAAACATTTACGTTTTTGCCCTCTGTGATCGTTGATGAACACTAGAAAGTGCTTGTTTGACGTTGTTTCTTAACAAAATTCTGTAGACTTTAGAGCGCGAGCTACAGCATTTTGTATAAAATTTTCGTATTATTTTATTTCGTATTATTGTATTATTTTTGTGTTTTTGTGAAGGTTTTTTTTTTGTTTATAAGTTATATTAAGTTTGTCCAGAATGAGAGATTTTTGGTGGTACAGGTGGTAAAACATTTACGTCTTTGCCCTCTGTGATCGTTGATGAACACTAGAAAGTGCTCGTTTGTGCATCGATTTGATGTTGTTTCTGAACAAAATTCTGTAGACTTTAGAGCACGAGCTACAGCATTTTGTATAAAATTTTGTACACAATTTTGTTCAAAGTTGCAAGTAGGTGCAAATTACGGTGACATCTGTGAGAAAACTGTCAAAATAATCATGTTACTGTAGATAAGGCAGAAATCTATCAATTATATTATATTAATAATAATTGTTTATTTTTCTTCACATAACCTCGATTGCTGTTTATCTTTTCGTGGCTTGTATTATTTTTGCGTTTTCGGGAAGGTTTTGTTTTGTTTATAAGTTATATTAAGTTTATGTAGAATGGCTAGCGTTGCGAGATTTTAGTTGGTATTCGTGGTAAAATATTTACGTGTTTGCCCTCTGTGAGCATTGATGAACACTAAAAAGTGCTCGTTTGCGCATCGATTTGACGTTGTTTCTGAACAAAAATCTGTAGACTTTGGAGCACGAGCTACAGCATTTTGTATAAAATGTTGTACAAAATTTTGTTCAAAGTTTTGTACAAAATTTTGAACATAATTTTATACAAAATTCTGCAAAACACAAATTCAGAAAACTGTCGAAATAATCATGTTAATGTAGATAAGGTAGAAATCTATCAAGGTTTAATAATAATTGTTTACTTTTGTTTACATAATATCGATTGTTGTTTATCTTTTCGTGGCTTGTATTGTTTTTGCGTTTTCGGGAAGGTTTCTTTTTGTTTGTAAGTTATATTAAGTTTGTGTAGAATGGCTAGGGTTGAGAGATTTTAGGTGGTACATGTGGTAAAACATTTACGTCTTTGTGTGCTCGTTTGCGCATCGATTTCACGTTGTTTCTGAACACAATTCTGTAGATTTTAGAGCACGAGCTACAGAATTTTGTATATAATTTTTTACAAAATTTTGAATAATGTTTTACTGTATGACACGTCACAGAATTTTGTAAAAACACTTTGAACAAAATTTTGGACAAAATTGGCCGTGTTACATAGGCCTAACACATAGCTGACGTGTTTTTTTGTTCTAAGCAAAGTTGAAAAAGACCTTTCTCTGTTTCGGCATTAGAATGACATTATTCTCGCACTACTTTTAAGACTAGAATGGAGTTCATTCTTAAACGATTTTGAGTGACATTTATTGTCAGCGATTGGTATGCCTGCGGTCTGACATTAAGTGTATGTTCCTTGCTGAAAGACTATCAGATTTGAGTATTATCGCGGTCTGCGGAATTTAAATTGATATATTTTGCATTAAACTATAATGCCGATTTCGTGTTAAATAAACTTTGAAACGTCGAATTCCCACAACTGACAAACACAAATAATTGCTGCCAACCTAACTATATTCTACTAAAAGTTACCTAGAAATTGTCAACTATTTTTATAAAAAAATTTAAATAAATAATGTAAATGGAAGCCGAAACAGAGAAAATAGTATAAAAAATTCGTTACAGAAGGCCATTCAAGCACTCCTCCGTTCGGATTCGTGCTTGAATGTGTTGCCTTCTGTAACTCATGTTTTAATATACTATTTTGTGTTACGTGAAGATAATGGGATTAGTTAATTCCGTTTTCATAAATTGAATATATTTTGACCATAAATGCTTTTTTAACTACCATTTTTAATACAAATTTTTTTAATTAGGATCTTAATAGAAAGTTAGGAAAGCAATACAACTTGATGGTTGCAGTATTTGTCAATCAGTTAACGTTTTTGTATTGTTGAGTTTCAAGCTGGGGTATATTTAATGCAAACCCACTTTAATTTAGCTTTCTTTCTAATTTTTAACTAGAAACTGCCTGTACACTAATCGTGTTGAGAGCTGTTAACCGCGCCAACTCGGGTTTGAAACAAAGATTCAGCAGCAAAATCGTACCGTGACAGAGTTTAAATTTACCCCCCCCCCCCTAGGAGTTTTCTCCGTCTATTTGAGTTCGGCCGGGTGCCACGTCGCGCGACTGTCAGAAAAGAGCTGCAAAATCGTAAAAAATTGAAACTTTCGAAAATCGGGAATTTTATAGGGGGCGGAAAAGAGTTGTTTTGATTTTTTCGACTCGGAAAAACCAATGCGGGGGAACGGTAGCGATCGTTGTGGGCTTTTCGGAAGTTTTTCGTTGGCCGTTGGTGTCTGTGGACGGCTGCCAACATCCTCAAACTTTTTTTCGTTTGGCTATAGCTCGGTCGGTAGATGAGTTAGGGACACACACCGGGCGGGTTCAATCCGCTAAAGGGCCGGACGCAACAGTATAGAGGTGTGACTCTACCAGCAACGTTTTGAAAACAGGACAATCGAAAAACGTTTTCGAAAAAAAAAAATTCATCCAAAACCGTGTTTAGGGATGCGTCGCCCAATTATCAATTGATGTAGCCACTAGCGGTATGCGATGCGAGGTTCGATCGCGCTATCGTTGCTTTGTAATTTAGGTCAGGAGCGTCATTGTCGAAAACGACCGTCTTCAGGGCGACAAACTCCGAAATGCCGAAGCTGAGAGACTACGGCGCTAAAAAATTGGCGACCCACTTTGAGATCAGCAGACAGTAGCGGCACGTGTTTCGGGCCTACGAAATCTAGCTCCATTTTCCGCCGGCGGCTGTTACTGGTCCTAAAAGCGTACACGATTTTGGCGTTTTTCGTCATCATCATCTGACATGGAGCTGACTCAAGGTCGATCCTGGATAGGCCAGGCCCACCCCATGCCAGTAGGTGGGTAGGGAGTCGAGGATAGGGTGGGATCGGGTGGGGTATTGCACAACGTTAGCACGTCTGCAATGCCTACAGCAAGACACCGCTGTTGCAACATCGGGTAGTTAGTAAGCTACGCATCAATGGGGTTTTTGAGTACGTACCCGAGACCGTTATGCGATTATGCATTTGAGCCTAATAACTTTGATAGCAAAGTTTCACAATGTTCTGATTTCACATTTATCTCGTTTTCTAAGGTTGCATAGTGCACCTATCTTAGTTTCCTAGGAAGTAATAGTTTCTTAATAGGTACTCCCTGACTGAGTTAAATTGATCTTGGGGATCGAGATTTACAGTGTTCGTAGGTCTTATCTAGTTAATGTGTAAGGTTAACAGCGTGTTCCTATCCTAGGTATCTAATGACTAACTAACTACTGGAGATTTACCGCCCTGAGTTCCCTTCGGTTTCACTAAGTTGGCCGTTTGCTTCGGGGTTGAACATCCTGCTTTTCCCTAGCCTTCCCCGCTGCAGTGAAGAGCTAGCTATCCGGCGTTTTCTTTCCCCCTGTTGCTGTTGCGGGTGTGTTCCCCGTCCTCACTTTCTGTCTTCTTCTTCGTCTCCGTTGGACTGTTCGTCGGTCGATTCTTGATCGGATTCTTCCAGGAGTTAATAAATTCTTCTGGCCTCTCGTCGAATATCCTCTTTTCGTCGGGCCCACTCCTCCCATGTATGTTTTGGTATGCCGGTGTTCTGGATGTCCCTCTCCAGTGATGTATTCCACGTGTAGTATTTTCTATTAGACTACTAGTGCTACCAACTACTGCTACGGACTACAGAGGACTACAAAGGACTACACTGGCTACTTAGGCCTGTGACACTTAGCTTTTAACTGTGTCACCCTCGGTGTTGCTGTGGTCTGTCTCGATCACCGTTTCTTCCCCTTTGGATATAGCACCTTGTAGAGGCGGCGGTGGTCCTCCCCTCTTCCGTCTCCGGGTGGATACCCGCTCCCAAAATTGTTTTGTTTTTATACTCACTAAGCACTTGCACCCGAAGCGTTTTGCGAGCACTCCCATTCCCGCGTTGTTATTATTACAGCAAAGCTAAATAACCTGTGTTTAGCGTCAGGAACTATTGCGCTAAACTAAAGAAATGACTCGGCTCATGTGTAAGTCGGGTCACTAAATTGTAGACCGCTAATCTGACCGCCCTAGAACAACTCGGTTTATTTTCTCCTCGTAAACGATTTTGGCGTTTTTTCCGAAAAAATTGAAATTTTCGAAGCCTTTTATTTTTTTAAAAGACGAGCCAGATAAATGTAGTTCGTGACATGGTGAAGAGCGTCGCGAATACTAACCTGTACTACGGAACTGTTTTGGTCAGTTTACGCCGTCGAACTCCTTTGATTGGAGCGTCGTAACTCTGTACTCAAATGACAGCAGGGACGGGGCTGTTGTATATAGGGTGCCGAGTACTAGAGTAAACCCAAATAGAGAAATACATATACGTCATCGTGCGCCGTTAACCATTTTGTCTGGACGAGTCCATCTTACTGTTTCGGGTGAATCTTCGCGCATAGGCTTCCGTTAAAAGCCTAACCTCAAATATGGAAACTCCAAGCAAGAAGTTAGGAGTCCGCGGGAAGGCCTTTTCTTTGACCTTTACATTTTTACGTACTGTAAACAAAAAAGTTATTTTGTGTGTACACAGATGTCATGCATAAATCAATTATACGCTTTCGAAAAAAACTTTTTTGATCCCTAATATACATCACTGTGTTACGCCACTGGTGAATCTTGTGGCGCGCAGGTTTTGATGACGTACATGTATTCCTCTATTTGGGTTTACTCTACGACACTACGTGTGTGGCAATCCAGCGCGAAATCCTTCGAATGGACACAACCTCCAAATCCCATTTTTCAGGGTCGCGATCAGTTCCGTGCCGATCGGTAGATATGGCAACGGGGTTGGTCCGCTTCTGCAGGTATGTCTGGGACCTATGGGGGTACGATATATCGTGGAACCGACCGAATTCGGCCGACCATTTACAAACGCTACCGTCCATACCACGCAATCTAATTTTTTGGGGTATACAATCAACGACATTGCGGCTGTTGTCGAAGCGGCGCTAAAAAGGGTTGGCTTCAATTTGAACAAAACAAACTCGACGACGGTATCTTGATTAACTGGCCAGTGGTGAACTTTTAAAGTCAATATAGCAATCACGTACTTTTCCCGCTGATTGCTACTATCATTTGCACGTTTTGTGGGTTAATTCGGTTACTTCCGCAACGCGGAGAGCAGGGCTGCGCTTTTGAAGGTCCGAAAACGCGCGTTAGCACGTTACCCGACGCGCGATAATAAGACTGTCCATACCCCAAAGTCGCCTGCTCTCCTCAAAGGCTAAAAAAGGTTTTGCACACTTTGTACCTGCTGGCACTCGCTGTTATAAAATACAATTGCAAACCCCTTCATCCCTTTACCTGCCTTTTCTACCGTCCCCCTTTTTTTCCTTTCCTCATTTCTTCATGCTCTTGCCCTCTTTGCTCTTTTCTCCCATAATTTCCTTTTTTTTTGCAACTTCTTTTCTCTATCCTTCCTAACCCACATTGGCTACCATTCCCTTATTCTTTGCTTTCTTCAATTACTTTCCTATTTGTTTTCTGGGAAGCAGCGTGGCGGACAAGCGCGAATACTGGTAAAACAGTACTCAAAGTTAAGGAACGATCCGCGCGGTGTCTACTTGGATGGGTGATCAAAATCTTTGCTCTAACGCTGCAACCCGCGGTGCGGTCCCCCTAGGTTAGTGCGCCACGTCACTAACTACCCCAAACAGGGTTAAAATGGCTGCAGGGTGCGGAACTACCTTCGGGTCTCCCCGCAATCATTTTCAATACGCAATTTATTTATTTCTTTTCTCATTCCCTCGTCCTTTTTTTCCCTTTCTTCGTTAATTTCACCGTTTCCTATTCTCCTTTTTCCCCCGTTTCCTGCCCGTCTACAGTCCCCCTCCACCTTTTCCTTTTCCCGTTTCTTCCTTCCTTTCCTTTTCCACTCCATTCTTTGGTCCCTTTCCACTCCATCCTTTGGTCCCTTTCCCGGCTATCCTCCCGTCCTTTGCACTCCTTCACTATTGTGGTTTTGGAAAATGGTACGGAGGGTCCCCCTTTGTCACCATTCCCGTGTTGCGCGCGCACCTGGTTTTTGTCGTTAGCGTAAACAAATTTGAAATGATCTTTTTTCACTAGTGGGTTGGATTCAATTATAGACTGCAATAAAGCCGGAATGTTTTATAATTTAATAATGCCATCTGTAGTAAGAACTTTCTAGAAAAGTTTTATTATTTTGCAAAATTCCTAGTATAAAATTAGTTTTTATTTTATTGGGGGGTAGAAAATGTCTACCTTGTCTTCTCATACGTTTCACCCTTGATTGTAAGAGCACAACTACTTGTAAACTACAAAAACTGTTATTGTTTAAGGTGTGTAGTTAGTAGTTTGACAGAAGAGGGTCCAAATGATTTAGCTGAAGAGCTAGTTAAGGGCGATGCCGTGCATGTGGATGAAAATACACCCTCAGATGAAGAATCGGAAAATTGGGAGAGTTGGGTTCCAGACCCTGTAGACGTTGATCCAAGTAAGCGTAATACATGTACACCATCAATGCAACCAATCACACCCTTTTTGTTCTCAGCTAAATCATCAAATATCCGTCGGACTTCCGACATAATATCTATGCTAGTAAATGTTTATGGAAGCAAGGAGTTGTTTGTGAACGAATACCGAACTTTATTAGCTGATCGTCTTCTCTCTCAATTCTCTTGCGATACCGAAAAAGAAATTAGGTATCTGGAGCTGTTGAAGCTGCGATTTGGCGATTCACAGTTGCATTACTGTGAAGTTATGCTCAAGGACATTGCTGATTCGAAGAGAATCAATCAGCACATTAAACAGGATCCGGAATATATTGAAAATAATTTTCCGATGTCCGCGATGATTGTTTCAGCGCAGTTTTGGCCGCCGTTCAAGGACGAAAAGCTCGAGCTGCATTCCAAGGTTTTGGCTCAAATGGAAGCCTACACTGGAGGCTTCGAAACTCTTAAAGGAAATAGAACTTTGTGTTGGAAGAATCATTTAGGGGTTGTGGATTTGGAGATTGAGTTGCCTGATAGGAAATTGAATTTGTCAGTATCACCCGTTCATGCTACTATTTTGATGTATTTTCAGGATAAAAGTAAGTTTGACGATGGAGTTTGTTAAGTTTTTAAGGAAAAAGTTTTTTTTAAGATCATTGGGAATTAAACGACTTAAGCCATGTGTTGCATATTCCGTCTACTATTTTGAGGAAGAAAATAGGTTTCTGGCAGTCACACGGATTATTGGAGGAAGTAAAACCGGATTTGTTCTATCTTGTTGAAGAAGGGGAGAAGAACAGGGCAAATGTTAATGCGGAGGTTGTCGAAGACTACGAATCTGAAAGTGCTATGGCCAGTACTCAGGATCAGCGCGAGGAGGAGTTACAGGTTTGCTCTAAGTTGTATTTCTATGCTGCAATAAATTAAAGACATTTGTTACAGACATTTTGGTCATACATAATTGGAATGCTTATGAATTTGGACTCGCTTCCATTGGAAAGGATTCATCAAATGTTGAAAATGTTTGCATTTCAAGGTCCTACAATAGAGTGCAGTTTACCAGAACTGAGGCAATTTTTAGATAGGAAAGTTAGAGAACATCAGCTGGTTTATTCGGGAGGTTTTTATAAGTTGCCTAAACCTGATCTGCTTTGAAGATGAAACAATTAGTTATTGCTTGTGTGATTTTTATATGTATAAGTATTAAACATTATTAAAACTTCTATAATTTTATTTTTATCAGGTCTTACCTAGTGGCGGCCAGTGAGGTTTCAACAAGGTGCGGTACATTTTAAATTAAAAGTAAAAATATATGTTATTATAAGAAAAAACTCGCCTGAAATTAATGTGAAGTTCTTAAAAACACGTTAAAAGTTTATAAAATCCATTCTTGTTAATTGTTTTTAAACTAAAATATAAGATAGTCATCGAATCAATAATTACTTAACAAGAAAAACACCTAAACGGATTTAATTTTTAAAATGAAAATCTGCTTGTCGATTTTTCATAGAAATAAATTTGTCCGCAACTTTTTCTTTACAATTATCAATTTCTTTAACTAAACTCGTGCTGATAGGCATTGTGGCCAAATCATTCTATGCTAAGCATGGAGTTTCGTAAAAAGCTTTCTTTCTTCGGATGTCCTTGTGCCATTACAGTGTCGGACTTCTGGCCTCAATCCAATTCTTCCCTCGTCTTCTGTCACCGGCCATATTTTTTATCTTCCCTATCGTTTTCCCTCTTTTCTGCCCAATTTCTTTTATTATATCTTCCCACTTCTTTCTAGGTCTATTCACTTTTCTTTTACCGACTCTTCTTGCTTCTATTACCCGTTTTGTCATCCTCTCGTGGTCCATTCTAATAATATGCCCATACGCCTACTACTCTATTGTAGATGCTTTTAATTATGTTTATTAATTTTTCTGATACATTTCTTTCGTTTAGTATTTCCCACATTAAATCTCTTAAGACGTTGTCGAAAGCTGATTTCAGATCTAGGAAAATTAAGTATAGATTTTGTCGTTTTTCCATCATTTTTCCTATTACTTTTCTTACTATGCATAGGGTAAAGTTGGGATAGATGCCCTAGGAGGATAGACGCCGCACTTTCAAAAGTTCGCGCATTTGACGACATATGGCGAAAGACTTCGTTAACAGTCTTAGCATTGTATGTTACCAGTAGTTTACAATATTTGTAGAGGATAGATGCCGTCCTAGTTTGTGAATTAAAAATATATTTAGGTGAGTATACGTGTAACTGCATGTAAATGGAGAATCAGGTTGTCGGTATTTAAGGTTTAACTATTAGTTTTTATCATAAATGTTCAATCTTATAGTTCATACCATCAGAATATATTATAACCTAACTTATCA
>JABXWE010105148.1:0-12786 GCA_014611495.1 Limonius californicus | reverse complement strand
GTTCTACCGAGCTAACAACCGTTGTATTTGTATTGGTATAGATATTGTATAAACTTAAATCGGCTATCTCATATTTAGCCTGGCGCTGAAAGTTAAATTGTATTTCATAACTTCTGAAAACACTTATTAAATTTTATGTCATTATAAGAAAATTGTTAAAACCAACATAATTTATAATTTCATTTATTTATTAAAATACTGTCACTATCATTCATCTCAATATATATATTTTTATTTTGGGCCATATAATATAACCCTATATATACGTATTTATACAGGGTGTCCTTTAAATGCCTTAAAAGCTTCAGGTAGAATTTTTCCTTTATGAATGCTTAATACAAATCTTCAAAAAAAAGTAGGTATTTGGAGCTTAGTTTTCTTGTACGAGAGTGTTAAAGTTCATATCTTTAAAACAGAATTTCATGGAAACAATAACGAGAACTTTAATGTTGCACGTATCTGCCGATAAGTGACTGACTGCCACTTGATTATGTAAAGATTAATATTGAGTTGACGCTCTAGTTGCTCTTCTGGAAGTACTGTTAAAAATGTAAATTTCGTAAATACTACATTTGACAACAGTGCAAGGCCATGGTATTGTGATGAAAAGTAGAAAATTTGTTTTTTGACATTTGTCAAAATCTTTGATTTACTTATCGGGACGTTTGCATTGTCATTTTCCTTCAGTTCCTGGTTCGTTGTGAGTTTATTTGCGTTTTTCTGTATTCATTCACTTTGTTGCTTTCATTCATTTTGTTGCTTTGGTTCCTGTTTTGTTATTGGGTTATTTGCATTTATTTCCTATGGAGTACGACACAAACGAGTACGTTGACATGATTTGGGTTCTTGGGGAGTGCCACGGAAACTGCAATCAAGCTGCTAGGATTTACGCTGAGCGTTTTCCGAATAGGAGACATCCCAGCCATGTGGTAATTCGGGCTACAAATCAAAGGCTTAGACAAACAGGAAATATCCGTCCTGCTCCCAATGCTGATACAGGCCGATCAAGATATGTTAGAAACGGAAATTTAGAAGAGGAGGTACTGGAACTTGTAACAGATGATCCGGGTACTAGCGTGCGTGCTCTTTCTAGAGTTGTTTGGTGCCTCCAAGACCACCGTTTATAACATCTTGAAGGAAGATCTACTTTATCCGTTCCATAAAGTAAGAGTGCAGCATTTATTAGAGAAGATTACGAGAAACGTGTTAGCTTTTGCGATTGGTTATTAGAAAAACATAGAGGAAATGCAAGATTTGTAAACAACATTCTGTGGACAGACGAAGCGACATTTACGAGAAATGGCATCTTTAACTCTCACAACCAACATATCTGGGCACATGAAAATCCTCATGCTCTGCACCACGGAAATTATCAAGTTCGGTTTTCAGTGAATGTTTGGGCAGGAATCGTAGATAATAAACTCCTTGGGCCTTTTGTACTACCTAACCGATTAAATGCTGAGAACTACTTAAATTTCTTAAATAACGACCTTCCACCTTTATTAGAAGATGTTCCTTTGCAAGTTCGTCGGGATATGTGGATGCAACAAGACGGAGCTCCAAGTCACTACGCTGCTAGAGTTAGGCAATGGTTTCACGAAAATTATCCACGAAAATGGATAGGTCGCGGAAGTAGGGTAGCCTGGCCTCCACGAAGTCCCGATTTGACGCCACTTGATTTCTTTTTGTGGGGTCATTTGAAAAACTTGGTATATTTGACGCCTGTTGAAAATTACGAAGATTTGGTACAGCGTATAGGTGAGGCGGCGACAACCATAAACGAAGACATGCTGCGGCGTGTCCAATTATCCATTATTACAAGGGCAATGAAATGCCACGAAGTTGGAGGCAGAAATTTTGAACAATTTGTAAATTAATAAAATACAAAAAGGGTTGTGCATAATGATTTTGGTTTTATTATTTAAAATCCAGCAGAATAGTTTGCATTGGCAGAATGATTCAAACAATTTAAAAAATATCAGATAAGAGTAATAATGAACAGTCTAATTTTTAAATCAACGTCACTGTCATTCAGTTTATTAATTACCTCTTTTTACCAGACGCGGTTAAAAATGATAAATGAATATTATGTAATTTAAAAATTTAAATGATAAAAACGTAATTTTTGGACATCTCGATTTTGCTTCATGTAATGTCGGCCTACTAATTAAATTCTCCATAAATGCAAAGACATCGTCAACGTTGCCAAGTATAATATTCTTTAAGTGTCTCGTGTGAGGAAACTAAGCACTATAGGAAGTTCGTGTTAGTGTTTTTGAGGACTGCATTTCTTACAGAAGAGTGCTACCTGAAGCTTTTAAGGTATTTAAAGGACACCCTGTATATAAGAGTATGACACCATTTCATGTTACACCCTGTATAAGGCTGGGTGTTTTCTCAAGAAGTTGGTCGGCTACATGGTGTGTCTGGGATAATGAACCCCACAAAATAGGTTGAAGTACCGCAAGATAAGATATAACTTGTGGGAAGATTGATTTTCTAGTACGATAATCTTTTGTGCCAAACAGCAAAATAAATTCCAAAAAAAAACTAATTTTATCAATTCGTTGATTCATATTTGGTTCCGCTGTATTTCGAAGGAGGAAGTAAGAAAACTAATAACTTCCATGCCAAAAATATGTGAATTAGTTATATATTAAATATATATATATATATAAATGCGACTGGGGTTACACCGTCTGGCGTTTCTCGCCTCCTTGTTTCCACCTCCGATTTTTTTGCCATTCGTTTTCTTGTAGGTCTCTGCTACTTATGGCTTGTCGAATATCCTCATTCCATGACAGTTTTGGACTTCCTCCATATCTTCTTCATAGGGGAGATTGGCCCTCTACAGTTTTGGTTAACAAGCAGTCTAAGGGAAGAAAACCTTGAAGTCAAATTACCCGGTCCTCCAGGTCGGGGGTTAGAGCGAAAATTTCTCCTAGAGAAAAACCGCTAAAAATATATTAAAATTAGTTTAAATATACAAAGATGGGAAAAAGTACGGAACAATGCAAATATCTTTACTAAGACAACCGTGATTTCGACAAAAATTTCTACATGGAGGTTCCGATATATGGCGAATACATTGCGATTTCAGTAATATATAAGGTTTTGATGCCGTTATGTTTAATAATTCTAGAGATATTGAACAATAATATATCTATATTGTTATTTAGCTGTTTATGAAAACAAAAGAATGTGAGAAGCGTACCCAGTTTTGTAAAGATGTCTTATTTTGCTTTATTTGTGTTATATTGTGTTCGCATTCGATTAACAGATCAAAACTATTTAGAACTTTTAGAAAATCAAATTGTTCCTGCTCTTGAAGAAGAAAGTGAGTCACCTAACATATTTGTTTCGCCACGACAATGCATCTCCCCATTACGCTCTAAACGTTCGGCATTTTGTAAATCATATGTTTCCAAATAGGTTTATAAGGCGCAAGGATTTATTGAATGAGCCACTAGTTCTCCTTATCTAAATCCATTGGATTTCTTTCTTTGGGTATATTTAAAACCAAAAATTTATGCTGAACGATTTGAAAGAATTGCGACATTTTGAACATATGCACAAGTAGTGTTATTTGTTTGTTTTTCATGTGTTGCTAGATAAGAAACAAATTTCGAAGCATTATTGTTGAGTATTTTGTACAATAGCTCTAGAATTATTAAAAATAAATACATCAAACCTTTTATAAATGAAGTCGCAAATAAATTTATACAGAGTGTTCCAAAACTCACCGGCAATATTCCAAAGGTGAATTCCAGAACTTATTTAGAATCGAAAAGTCCAGATAGACATATGTCCTAAACGTAACCATTAACGAGCTATTGTTTATTTCATAATTTATGTGGCTAAAATTTTAGTTCAATTTTATGAAATAAATCTTTTTTTTTTTATTTATTTATTTTATTTACAAGAAATGTTCAACATTATCTCCATTGTGTTCGATGCACAAAGCCGCACGTCGCAGAAGAGATCGCTGCGATCGCATTATGATTGCTGGGTTATTCCTAATAATATCGGCAGCCTGCTGTATTCTTTGGCGTGATTCCTCTACCGTGTGCACTTCAGTTGCATAAACAATATGTTTCATGTGACCCCAAAGATAAAAATCTAATGGAGTCAGCTCCGGCGAACGCGGTGGCTGTATTACGTGGTGGTTGTCCTCCTACTCCATCTTCCCGGAAAATGTGCGTTAAGCCAAGCTCTAACACGAAGATGTGCTGGTGCCCCATCGTGTTGATACCACATTGCACGTCTAATATTTGATGGCACATCTTTCAGTAATAAGAGTAAAGGGTTTTCTAGAAAATATTCGTAATTCGCACCATTCAAACGGTGTTGCAATTCAAATGGTCCAATCGGGCGATCATTAAGAACATCATCATATAACCACTAAATATATGTTGAAAATGTGGGCGTCTTCTTAAATGAGGATTTTCTGTAGTCCATTAATGAAAATTATGATTGTTATTCATACCATCTCGTGTGAAAGAAGCTTCATCGGTCCATAAAATATGCGGTAGGTTTTGGTTATTTTGTTCTTCGTTAGAAAATCTTAAACGAGGTTGAAAATCATTATCTAGAGCTTGAACTCTTTGATGTTGATATGGAGGTAAGCGAGCACTTCTTATTATTCTCCAAACCTGGTTTCTACATATTCCAGAACGTAATGCAGTTCTCGGCCACACTTAAAGAGCGATCTTCTGGTAATAAATCAAGAACTTGTTCATCGTCGTTTATGCGTCTACGGACAACTCCTTGGATGACTGCATGTCTTGCATTGAAAGTGCCACGTTCCCTCAGCTGACGATGTGAATTAAAGAAAACTGCACGCGTAGGCGGTCTTCTATTGGGATATCTTCTATGATATGCTTGGTGTGCTGCTAAAGCATTTCCATTACACAGACCGTAAACATAATGAATATCTGGATATTCTTCATTTAAAAATATCATTGGCATTGTGAATCACTTGTGAATTACGATGGGAATAAGAATACACAGAAGAAGCCAGTAACTGCAGTATCATAGTAGTAAACTGATAAACTAATTTGTTAAAAACGATGTTCAACTGTTACCAAACAAAAGACGCGATCATGGCAACTAGATCAGTATTTCAGAACGCCGTTGAACTAAAATTTTAGCCGCATAAATCATGAAATAAACAATAACTCGTTAACGTTTAAGTTTAGGACGTATGTTTATATAGTCATCCTTTAAATATTGCCGGTAGGTTTTGGAACACACTGTATATCACAAAATATACAAAGTATTCCATGTAGAGTTAAAACGTTGATATAGTTTCCGGCTAAACCGAAGTCTTTTTAAACCGTCAGTACCTTTACTGCATCCGCCATATATCGGAACCTTTATGTAGGTAATTTTGTCGAAATCGCTGTTGCCGTAGGGGAGATACTTACACTGTATTTGCATTTTGCCCAACCTTGTATAAATATAATACTTTGTATAATAAGCATAATAAGTTTCTCGTCTTATTTTACATTGAATAGTTTTTGTAATTTTTAATATTTGATTTTCTGTTTCATACAGATCGCAAATGGCAGAAAACTACTTGAATGATGTGCGTTTAAACTTCAATTTTTAAACTGGTTCATGACTTTTTAACACCACCGTAGATAAAGGTTCACTTTCTCTTGGATTCGACTATCAAGTACCGCTGAAGATGAAAAATAATAATCTCATACTGCAACCTGCCGCACAATCCCGCAATCCAATGGTGTCTAAAAGTCTAAACCTTCCTCTGGCATTTTTGATTCGATATAACACCGTATGTCTCTGTGCTTTTTCATTAACGTTGACGATAAAGACGTGAAAAAAATAGTTTCGATAACCCGCAATAGAAAAAACTATATGTAATAATTAGAATGCAATTGCTGTTAATGTACATATAAATTCCTTTCAAAGGCAGACCTTTTTAACTTTGAAGAGGATCTAATAAGCCAGTGGCGGCTTTGTTACTGCTACTCCTGCAATAATTACCCTGATAGTTTTAAGTGTTGGCAGCTGTAAGCCACGGGGGTTCCAGCGACCCAATATATTCACAAAAGATGGGGTCATACAAAATGTAGCGATCTGAACAAGATAGATAACAACCTACAAAGTTAACTCGCTATTTCATCTGTCGTGTCACGATACCATTGGCTTCTTTGATGTGCGTGTTTGGTGCTTCACCAAACCATCTGCCGCCGTATGATTCACCAACAGTAGTGGTCATTTACGCAATGTTTTACCAAATTTTAGATTATCACCAAGATAGATGGCAACTTAAAAAATCAAGCAGGGTTGAAACAAGGATACCTGAAAATTCCGGGCGAATACGTTTTCGTGTTGTACACAGTGAGAGTTCAAATGAATGCGGTGGTTGTGTTGAATGATATCCCCAGAGATTGTTAGTAAATATGTTCATCAATACATCCTACAAATTATACCGTGAAGTATGGATATAAGCTTCATAAAGGAACCACCCCCGGTTGTGAACGCCCTTTGTATAAACTAACGTTACCCCTGCGGTTTGATTTCCTAATGCCTCCTGTTTTATTTGTATTAATTTTAATTCTGTTTGTTTTTCTTATTATTAAGTGCACACTCGATGATATCAAACGGAGTTTGAGTTTGTTATACAATTGGGGACAGGGAGCGGGTAAAAAAGTACGCTTATTTAATTATTTCGCCTGAATTTGCGAATATTTACATAAAAGTACTTTAATGGAAAGCCTATAGTTTCAATTCTTTCCAATAAAATATCGGTTAATAGTAGGTACCTACTTTGTTAATATTTCCATGATATGAGTGTCTTCATTTTAATTTTTTCTGCCCAATAATTGTTTTGAAATGTCCTGCAAAGGCAAACTATAACACACTCTAATTTAAAAAATGCATAATTGCAAAAATAACCAACTTACTTCAACCAAGTCAGACCTACTGAAAGTATACGTCGCAGAAAACAGTTATTTGAGGCGAATACTCATACTCTAATACTCATTTACATTTAAACATTATTTTCCTATGCAAATAGTATTTGACGGAACCCTTGTTGGACAAATATTTAATGCTGATAGTAATAAATAATAAACAGGACTGGCTCCAAAAATGTTTCAGGCTGATATTTAGCAAGAGATAACTGATCACAAACATGACATTCTAAACACCAAATGTCTCTAGATGGTAGAAGCATTATCACTTTATAAATTGATTATACAATGCTTTCTTCTCCAGGGTAAAGAATTCAATTTCAAAATGTTTGTATATAAACATATGTGATGCTCTTTAATAAAAAAAAAGGCGTTTTAGCTTATAAATGACAAAATAATTGGATTTTAGAAAATCTGTGTCATTAGCATGGTGAACTAAGCTATTCAGTTGGTAAAATGTGATTAATCACATCTTCAACTTGTTCAGCGTCCTTGTACTGTAGTTATTACTACTAAAAATTGCATTAAAAATGTCTAAACATTTAGTAAAATTTAGGCAACATCTCCTACAGGAACAAAATTAGGGAAATATGTTGAACCTCGTCAGCTAGGAATGACAGGTTAATCCGATCAGCGCTTGTTGTTTGTGCATTGAAATGAGCACCAATACTTAGATAAGATGAAGGAAGTACATATTATTTATTGATTCCAGTTTTATGATCAGCCAATAGTAACTAGCGTAAGCCGATATTGTAAAATGTTAGACAATAACTTCAACGCAAAACCCGCAGTTCACGATTTTTTTATTTGCATTATGAGAAAGTATTATTTTTGAGAAAAAAATCAACTTTGAGATTTCAGCGGAAGTATTCATGTGTGGTTGCTAAGTTACCTACTTATCATATGCAAGGCAAAAGTAGAGACTGTTTGTAATATGGACATAGAAGACATAAAATTATATTTTCATATAATTATGCTTTATGGTATGGGTTTAGACGAACAGTTTTGTTCATTTTTTAAATATATTTCTCGAAGGCGCAAATTTCTAGAAAGTCGGAGATCTATTAGTAGGTACTGGAAGAACAGACGAATAATAGAACTGTTCTACTTTGAATAAGATATTATTTAGCCATGTGTAGTTGGTTTTGGTTATAATTTCTACAGAAATTCTAAGCGGAATCTATAATATAAAATGACATTTATCTTAATCAGCAATTTTTGGTTATCCTTGGATTGGGTACATATAACCATCATTGGTTTTCAGTTTTAATTTTCCATCCCTAACAACACAAAAAACTATTCCGTTTTAAAATTGCGTTATCTCCCACCAAACCATCTGGAGAACCCGCTAAATGCGGAAATCCCTGGTCAACGGACAACCCACAAGGACTTACTTCAAGTTTTGTTACATTTTTTAATTCTTCAATCGCAGTGTTCTCGTTATTGCATCTTCGCAAACCTCAAAAATCTTCTTTGTCGCAATTTGCTATTTCGCCTATCATCAACCCACTTATTGGATTGATATTGTCCAACAATTTCTTGTAAGACTGGTTAAATATTGGTACCCAGTTTGTTTATAGAATTTTCTCTTTTGAAGGCATATTGTTTCCGTCACATCATTTGTTCATCTGTGTACTAGTCCACAGTCACCGACTAGCCTAGTCAGTTAGGAATTAAATATTACCGAAAGCTCGTATTTGTCCAGGCATATAGTATTTGCATAGTAAATAGCTGTTTTCTGAAATAACTATTTATCTGCGACATATACCAAACAAGGAAACTTCATACTATACCCATTTTATTAAAAGGAATTAAAACAGCGTAAAGCTAGCGCAGTTCATAAACGCCCTTCTTACTTAGTTCTTAACTCATGGGCAAACTCATATTTTGTTGGCGATATCTTTTGCTGTTTTCGAGTTACTCGCAACACCTCCTTGATTCCATAGTCACCTGACGCTTGTTTATAGTTTTATGTGTAAATCCCATACGTTTAATAATCCCTAGCAATGTACTTTCGAAACACTTTATTGCAATATAATTTTCATTTAATCTTTGATTTAACAATTTTACCGTAAACAAGCTGTTTTCCCGGTATATAAATGTTCGCTATCAGTACACTGTGTCCACATTTGAAAATAAAGTATAAAGAAATATCTACTTCGCACAGAAGTTCATCAACAACTTAATTACGCTGTTTACATTATGTTAAAAAATATGTCATTAAGGCAGACAATAGGGCAACGATCTAATCTAATATCTGAAAAGTAACTTATTACTCATGCAAGCTAATTAAGAACGCTAATTTTGATATAAACGTTACTAAATTTTAAATAAATGAGATTCGTTCACCTAAACAGGGTAATCTTAAATAACAAATTAAAAACAGACAATTTAATTTTTTGCTTGAGTCACAACCCCTAGGTAATCTCAGCTTCTTCGTAATATGTAAATTTACTTAATGTGGCCGGTGCTTTAAGTCAAGTTACCCATTATTTAAATCGATCAGTAGGATCTTAAAACGTAAGAGTGAATATGTCAAATTTGACTAGTAGGTTAACTTGCGCTGTTATGTCAACTAGTTAAGTTTTTTAACTAGGTAAATTACATTGCTATAATGTTTTGTAGGTAGATTTAGGAATCTTAGAATGTGTATAGCATGTATACTATAATAAACGCAACTGTTCCAGATCAACAAAGCTTAATATGATGCAAATCTGAAATGTCTGTCGTTGCTGAAATAGTTATTGTAGAAGAAATACGATAACACATTGTGAGAGGTTTACAGATTTCTTAAAAATACCTGGAAAGTTTGTAAACAATTTCAGTAGTCCGAATATGAGGTTCTGAATGAAACAGAAGAGCTCAAAATTGTTACAAATTGGTAAGCTGAGAGTTTCGTATACTAAATACAATCTAAGAAAATCTATCAAGAGTCAACAATACACTCAAAAGATTGAATTTCGTCCAAAATGACTGTGTAAATATAAATAATGAAATTATTTTATCGGATGCGTATGGATACCTTTACACTTTGTAGTTTTAATTATCTGTCGTTATCGATTATAAGCGCTATCAGTTTTATTTGCTCTCCCTGTACTTAGGAATTTGTGTTTCCTATTTGTATTACACTACACCAATATTGCCAAAGTTTAAGTGAAATCTAAGAGAATCGATTCCACGAAATAGAAGCCATATGGAACCTTTAGATTGATTTAATTCATCTTAACGTCTGCAAAGTGATGGGCAGCACAATATGCCCATAAGCAACCCTAATCGAAACCTCGTCACCCTTCTCTTCATCATCGGAGTAGTTCACGATAGAGCAGTAATACATATAAGCCATCCATTCATGGTATTCAGAACGATGATTACGGACAAAACGCTCGGTGCTTTTCTAATCAAACAAAACCTGCTGACTTTTCACAACAATAGTTTCCACGCAGAATGGTCTGATTGAAGCCATGTAATGTCGGCTTACATCCCCGGCTGTATTTCATCCCCATTCACTTGTCTGCTTGTTCGTTTGGATCCACCCTCGCTATTCTTATTTCTTCGAGCAAGTGGAACATTATTTAAACACGTTGATTTAAATTCTAACTTCAATGCATGTATTCTCTCCTAGCGAATGGTTTTATTTTTTAGTTTTCCATGTCTTTTCATAAGCATGGAGTCTACCGTTGCGTGGGCAACGAAATGTAGATTTCCGATTAATTTTGAAATCTAATTGAATACATTAACTTGCTAATATTTTACATACAGGGTGTAACTAAATGACTTGCCCAAACTTTCGTGGTATAATCTATTATTAAAATTAATGATAATCATTCGATGGTATTATTGTGAAACTTTCTGAAGGTCCGCCATACATTCTGTACAATTGCTCTAAAAAATGTACTGAGATAGTAGAGGCTGAACCTAGTACCAAAGACTATATACAGGGAATTTTTCTTTTTAGTATACATTGCCTACGTATACTTTTAAAAAGAACGCGTCAATTACGCCTATTGGGTAGGCAACCAACTATACAGACAACTAAAAATCAGAAGCAAACGTCACTATAGTTGTGAATTATTTGAGTATGAAGGTTATGTTGATGCAGTGTTTATATTAAATAAGTATTTCACCCTGTATATAGGACGCATAATAATGATGATAATGATTTATTTGTTAAATACATAAATCGACAGGGTGGTGTTTCTGTAAGTTCCGGGAACATTGTACTTCCTTTGTACAGGATGTCCCATTTTCGATGTCCTTACGGGATATCTCGCTTATTTTTAAAGATAGAGATTTGCGGTTTTCGCGAACCTTGGCTACTTTTTTTGTGAAACTCACGATACCGCAAACAAAATCTTCATAGCACGCTTCGTTTTTGAGATACAGGGCAAAATTGAAAATATTGCAATTTGGGACCCTCCCTGTATCTCAGCTATCTTTTAACTTATAGGAAAAGTAAAAACTGTCTCTTATACATTTTTTTACGTAGAATCCAGTGGTGTAGTCAGATTTTTGAAATGAGCTGTAATTATTTAGATATAACCCAAAGTTATGTTTTTTTAAATAGAACACTCTGTATATTTTTTAATATTCAAAACATAAATGCTTTGCGCTTTTCAAAAATACATAACACTTATACGATATTTTGAGTATTAGCCCTGTATTTAGATAATTTTCTGTTTTTTAGTAGGGTTCTTATTAATAGGCCTTGTAAATATGTGGCAACATTTTCCACATCGCAAATTTTCATATTTACCTTGTTGCTGACACAGTGTTTCGTCACACACTAGTTTTAATTTTACCAACATTCAACATTATTATTGACTATAAAAACTGTGGAGCTAATTAGTAGGTGGCTATGAAAAAAAAGCAAGTGCAGAATGTTTATAATTCTTGTCACCTACCTATCAAAGTTTGCAAATTTTTCATACAATGGCGAATAATAATCCAGGATATCAAAACTACGAAAAATTAGATATGGTTGGGATATATCACCAAGTTGGTTTCAATGCAAATCAAGCGATGGACCTCTATTTTGGAAGGTATTTACTATTACCCAGTTACTGGGTGTCAGTTAGTTACAATAAGATAGGAATTTTAGGTTTCCAGAAAGGAGACAATCGAGTAGAAAAATATTTAGCAGACTAAAAGAAAATTTGGAAAATTTTGGATCTTTTGAAAAGCCTAGGCCAAAAAGTTATAGGAAAGAAAATGCTGAAGACGATGCAATTAATGTCCTTGCAAAGGTAGAAGAAAGCAATAATTATACTTCATGCAGAGAAATTGAAGATTCGGTTGGCATTCCAAAGACAAGGGCTTCCAAGATATTAAAAAAGCACAAATATACCCCCTACATACCCCAAACTATAAATTATTTGCACCCGGGTGATGCTGAGAAGCGCATTGAGTTTTGTAGATGGTATATACAAAAAACGGAAGAAAATATCAATTTTGGGCGTTTAGTGGTATGGTCCGATGAAAGCCATATTAGTAGCGCTGGAATTTTTAATCGAATGAATCATCGTTATTGGCCAAATGAAAATCAGCACGTTACGGTGGTTCGCCAACAGCAAGGCAGATTTGGTTTTAATGTATCTTGTTTCGCTTTTGGAGGAAGATTAGCCTACCGCATTTTTGACGGTAACTTGACTCACCAAAGATATTTAGAAATTTTGGATGATTGTCTTTCTGAACTACTTGACGAAATTCCGTTGGCTCAATTCAGACACTGTTACTTCCAACAAGATGGCGCACCTTGTCATAATGCAGGTGCCGTTAGGGTTTATCTTAATGAAAGATTTCAAAACCAGTGGATTGGTAATAATGGTCCCATTAACTGGCCACCAAGGTC
>JABXWE010105146.1:0-11698 GCA_014611495.1 Limonius californicus | reverse complement strand
GATAATTCTGAATGATATCGTATCTGAACAACTAAGAAGGTAATTCAATCTAGGAATGCAAAGATTTCATTATCTCAGTAGCAGTTCATATAACATACATTGATATTAAACCCATATTAATTACATATGACATACATATAACGAATTCACTTCTCACATGTCCAAAATTAATATTAAATTACCGACTCTAATCTATTTCCGTATTCAAACAATGTCAATGGGATTAGTTGATTAGCAATGTGTATGCAGGGTTGCAGTGCTACTTCAACAAGAGCTACACGTTATATGGTCCTTCTGTATGTACACATACCATCCAAGCATGATAGGTTATTATCGTAAGTGAACAAACACCTTTAAGTGTGTGTGTGTGTGTGCCGGGGAGGGGGGTATCGTTCCAAAATTATAAGATTTCAAAGAGGAAGAAAAGCCAACATGATTCATATGAATTTTTACTTATCCTTGACAAAAAAATTAATAAATAGAAAACTTTGTGTTGCTTGTCGCATTGAAATATTATCTAACAATTTGCTATTTTGCAATAAAAGAAGCCGGAAAAGAAAATATTCAGGAACGGATTAATTGAACACACGCACTATATTTCCTTGACAAAAACATCTATATTATAAATAATAATCGCATAAATTTAATGTCTATAGCAAAATTACGTCATTCTCACTAAATAAAATTATATTTCAGAAGGTATTATTTTGAAACGAGGCCTCAAATAATTTTTTATCAGACGTTGTGATTTATGGTAATGTATTCTTGTACTTCCTGGAAAGCCTGCTCGATATGCCAAAATATTTTGTAGGTACATATAATAAATATGCATGTGCTTATGGCTAGTGGATTACACTAATTCTTTGTATATACATATACAGTGTGTCCCATGACGTGAGGTCACTATTTCATGTACGTAATCTTTAAACCAAATACGGTTAAAAATAAAAATTCTAATAAAGTTATGCCCTAAAGTAAACCGTTTTCAAAATACAGAGTGTTAAACTATTATTTATTAAATAAAGATTGTTCAAAATGGCGACCGTTGCTCTCGAGACACATTCTAGCTCTTCTTAAGAGAGATGTGGTTGCTCCACGTAACATTGTTATTCGAATTAGTTCTGCTGCCTCTAAAATGCGCCTCCTAAGATCTTCAACCGTTTCTGAAGGTGTTTGGTATACCATATCTTTCATATAGCCCCACAAATCCTAATATAAACGGAGATCTTGGGGGCCAGGGGTGCTGTTCTCCTCTGCCAATTACACGTCCTTCAAATTGTAACGCTAGGTGCGCAGGGGCACCATAGGGCTGGTACCACATGCCATGTCTGATCGGCCGAGGGACATCATCTAACAATCCTCCCAAATGATCTTCTACAAAATTTCTGTCGGCGGTTAAATGGTTCTCAAAAACGAATGGACCAATCAGCATGTTATCAACAATTCCACACCAGATATTCACTGAAACCCTTCCCTTGTTGATAATATGACACTGTGATTTCGTGTGGATTCTCCAAATCCCAAGAGTGGCTGTTCTTTCTGTTCATTCATCCATTCCTTGCATGTAAATGTTGCTTCATCCGTGAATTAAATTCTATTACTTAGGTTTCGATTTTGAATGATCTAGCAGCAAAATTCCATACGACCAGCGAAATTTGTAGGTAAGAGGGTTGAACAGGCTGGATATAAAATGGATATACACCATGACGTTTTACTGTTCTCCAAAACTTGCATTCGTGGTAGATTAACTTATGCAGATACACGACGAACAAAGGTGCTGGGAGTATTATCAGTTTCTCACAGTATGTTGTCCTCATTGTGTAGTACTGCTGTATTGGACGCTCAGTCGACGGTTTCAGGAAAGTTCCGTGTTCAAGTAGGTGGTTGTGCACTCGTTGGAAAATTCGTCGGTCTGGTAGTGGCCGATTTGGAAATCTCAACCCATATTCTCGAGCAGCTACTACTGAGTTTCCATCACAAAAACCGTACACATAACGGATATCGGCGTACTCTCGCGTTGTAAAAGTAAATATTATCAATACTGTTAATAAGCGCAAGCAAAGAAATCAACTTTAAGGTGCTTTACTGTTTGATATACAAGTAAGTAATATAGTTGCCATAGTAACATAGATAGTTTGTATCTAATACCACTTAATATCATTTATTGTTTCGGCTGCTTCAGTATTTAACTAAAACAGGCCATAACTTCTTTAATAATCGATTTAGAGAAAATGACCACTCTTTAGTTTTGATTTCTTTCCATCTACACATAGGTGAAGTAGTGGCCTCACGTCAGGGGACACCCTGTGTAAATACTGGGTGTTTAAAAAATACGTTCGGATATTTTACCCACTTATAGATCTCATCAATACAAACCAAAAAGTCCTAATAAACATGGGTTCGAAAATCAACCGTTTTCAAGATACCACCACATTATTTACGCAGAGTACGACTGCAGAATCGTATTTATGACGTCTGCTATGGAAGTGGATAAAACAACATTAGTTTGAGTTTTCGTAAGTGTCAATATTGTTACTGTTGTTGTTGGAATATGTATACCAACGCGGAAATGGCAGATATGCATTTCACATATGGTAAGGCCAATGGTAATTCTTATGAGGCACGTCGCTTGTATGCCGAAGCATTTCCGAACCAGACACTTCCGCGTGACAAATTTTTTACAAATTTGCATCAACGTTTATCCGAAGTTGGCGCATTTAAATCAAGAAATGATAGTGGTGGTCGGCCTAGATCAGTTTCTACCCCTGAAGGGGAAGTTAACATTTAAAGGAGGATTGAAGAAAATCCAGGTACCAGTACTAGAAGACTTTCTGCCGAAACAAATATTAATGCTTTCCTAATTTGGACAATGTTACGTGAGGAGCAATTGTACCAATACCATATTCAAAGGGTACAGGCTCTTGTTGTGCCTGATTATGCTGCATGTCTGGTGTTTTATCGATGGGCACTGATAAGAGTTGCGGAAAACGCAAACTTTGTTAGTGAGGTCTTATTTATTGAGGAAGCTGGTATCACAAGAAATGGCATTTTTAATGAAAACCCTCACGCTATTATTGAACCGACTCATCACGATTTTCAATTAACGTTTGGCTTGGTGTTTTTCGAGACCATGTGATAGGACGTTTTTTTTCCGAGCCGTTTGACTGACCAATTGTATCTTAACTTTTTGCGCAATTCCTTGCTACTATTGTTAAAAGATGTACTCCTCATTCATAGAATGAATATGTGGTTGATGCACGATGGGGCTCTTGCAGTTTTTCAATCATGGTCAGAAATTTCCTAGACGAAAATTACGGCAGGTAGATAGGGCAAGGGGGTCCAGTTGTGTGATCACGTAGATCTCCTGAACTCAATCCGCTCGACTTTTGTCTTTTGGGGTACTTAAAGTCGTTAGTTTATTGAAGCTCCGTGAATAATTTAAACGAATTGCGAGAACGAATAAAACATGCCTGCCAGACTGTTCGTGTGAATCCGGGAATCTTTGAAAAATACTGCGTTCATTTATACGGAGATGCGAAGGATGTGTACAAATGGAAGGAGGACATGTAGAACGTAATTAAAACGTTTTATTTACACGGCTATTTGTTTTAATGGATGGGGAACGTATTGAAATAACAAGCACTATTTATTTTCATAAAAACACTCCATATCTGGAAAACGGTTGATTTTCGAACCCACGTTTATTACGACTTTTTTGTTTGTATTTATGAGATCTATAACTGGGTAAAATTATTCGAACGTATTTTTTAAACACCCTGTATATGTCTTATTATGGCAATATATCTAGTTTTTCCAAAGAATGAGCCTTTCTAGATGTACGTACTATCCTACAATGGAAGATTTCATTAGCTCTCAATACTCATCGAATTTATGTTCGGTTAAAACCGTGTTTATAATACGTGCCACTGAAGAATCAAGTTGTAGATTTTTGGAGAACCTTTCGAAGATAATTGGCATACAGTAGATCTCAATTCAATGTCGGAACATCCTTCTGAAGGCTACCTTACTGACACAATTCTGGAGATGCTGGAGCAAAATCGATTGCGCACAGCTGTCTAGATTTCTATAACACAGAAAAGCGTTCATTAGTAATCTGCATGAACTTCAATCTGAATATGGAGTGCCTACCTTTTACGCTTTCAGAATATACACCTTGCATGTTTGTTCCTAGGGATAACCGGATAATATTTGAAATCGCCCTTTTAGACGCTAAGCCACAGGTGCTGAGAATAAACTCCAATTCCAGGCGTTCATAAATAATCTGCATAAAGCTAGTGCCCACGCTTGTAATTCTCTGAAAGTGACTCAAAAATCTGTTTATCTGGTTACGTGCCATGTTGTTTCTAGAGTTATCTTTCCGAAGAATTTTCTCTCGAATGCGACGTAGAATCGCAGAACAACAACTGATACCGAAGCGATGACTTGCCACATGCAAGTAACCTTCGTGTATGATAAATACGAACAAAATGATCTAATTAGGTGCTATACCTGTCAACGGCAGCACCCTAGAGGCCCCGGGCGACCTTAACCGTGACCGAAGTAGACCTTGGCATTGGGACCGTTTAAGGCACCGCCCCAATCGATAGCTGCCAACGACCTTGACCTTAGCAGAGCCGCGGCGTACTTGAAATGCCCCGCCAACTTGATCTATTTAGGCATGTCCTGTGCATTCGGCAACTGGACCGGTTACAAAATGCGAAGCATCTCTGGCGCTAACAGCAACCGAATTCCTCAGGAAAATGGGGGCCCGTCCGATTGCCCCCGGCATCACCCCAAGGAGTTACTGCATCTGCTTTCAATTTTATTTGGCGATTGGGATCAGCAACGTCTTTTCTCTCGCCGTTTCTAATTTAAGACTCAGCGCACGCAAATTGCATGTGCTAAGTCGGTCTAGGTCATTGCTAAGTACATGTGCATGTTTATAAGGATCTTATTTCAGGAAATGTCGGAAATGCGCAGAATTATTGGCCTAGGTTTTGCGCGTTTATTTCTGAACCCCTCGGTGTGTTATTTTTGCCCTTTGTTAAATGTCACACGTACTCTTGTTTAATGTCAAGTGGGAGTAGGTAAAAATGTAACTTTACATGCTTTGAGATAATTTTCCTGGAAAACGTCTGTAACTAATTCTGTAGGTTCTATTTTTAATTATTATTACAACATTAACAATATTATCTAACCTTGCCATAGATCCAAACCCGGACATTTCATAATTCACATGATACGATTTTTATTAAGTATGGAAATTCCCTACTACGACATTCATTAACAATTCCCAGGATTTAACTTCAAGGGAACGCACGCACAAAATAAACGTTGCTTCCCCACCAACAAAGAAGGGATGTAACGGGGAATCACCTACTCCCACCTAGCAGGCACTTTTTTAAAGGGTGGTGGTGTAAATATATCTGAACGACGTAGTTCGAAACACCCTACAACTTTGCAAGGTCATGGAACAAAATATCGCTCAGTAGGTCAGTTTGGTAATTTGTACGTATTCGTTAGTATAGGTACCTACTCAAAAAACTCCTGACAATATTACTCAAATGTACGTTCAATAAATATTTGCCATGGGCGCGTATAATACTGGGCAAGGCGGATGCTTTGTCCACCCTTAGTATGTCCAATTTATTTTTAAATATATTCTTGTAAAAAATTCACATTCTTTAATTTTCTAGTTTACCCTTCAATTTGTTTTCTTCAAACATTTCACTACTATCATATTCACAATGGTGATATACGATCATTAAGACGACTTTACGCATTTCCGAATAGAACATATCACTAGATTTTACACGAGTTTTCCTCATAATCTGTGGGTCTCGTATATGAAGAAAGGAAACGGATAATATCGAGTACTACTTTCGTGCGTGCACGGACGTTTATGTGCATGTGTGAATAAGGATAATATATTTTGCTTCCTCCTGAAAGAATTTCTGCGGGCGCCCTTGATATTTGCAAAAATAACCGTAGATTCTGTCAGCTCAGAACATCTGGTAAGGCTTCGACGAGAAGTGAATATTGGAATTTTGAGGGTAAAACATGCCGCCAGCATCGGCAGTCTAAGGAAGGCAATGTTGTTGGTAGCTAGACGTCAGTTTGCATATTTTGGCGTAATAACTCATTAATAGCGTTTATGAACCTAGTAACTGATTATAATGCGATTATCCCCTATGCTGGAATAAGGTGCAATAGCAAGCTCGGGCGTAGCAACAGTGGCGTAGCATGTATATATAGATTGCGCTAGCGAGATTATGGCATATTATATATATAGTTGGTCATTATCCCTGTGGGATTTGTCACCGCTCCTTTCTGGAGCTCTCACAATCCTATTTTCGGGGTGGATTAGTCCCCGTATCTTCTTCTACTGTATTTTACAACTGCCTATGTGCTGTTGCTGTTTCAACAATGCCTCGCCATTGTTTTCTATCTGTGGTCTTTTCTCTCCATCTCGTGATTTCCATTCTTTTTATATCCTCTTCAACTTCATCCATCCACCTCATCCTTGGTCTGCCTTTCCGTCTTGCTAGTATTGGTCGCCACATTGTTATTCTTTTTATCATTCTGTCATCATTTGATCTCCATATGTGTCCTATCCATCTTAACCTCTGTGCTTTAATTGCTCTCACAATGTCCTTTCCATTTATTTCTTCCAATATTTCGTGGTTCATCTTCGAGCGGTATTCGTTATTACTAATTTTCTTTGGTCCTAATATTATTCTGAGTATTCTTCTCTCCCATATTCTTAGCTGTTCTTCCTCTCTTTTTGTTAGGCACAGTGTTTCGGCTGCGTACATCACAACTGGTCTTATTAATCCTTTATATATTCTTAATTTAGTTTTCTTACTGATGCTCTTATCCTTCAAAATATTTTTATTACTATAATAGGCTCTGTTTCCAGCTTGTATTCTGTCTTTTATCTCTTCTCCTCTATCATTCATGTCATTTATATTTTTCCCAAGGTATTTAAATGTTTGCACTTCTTCGAATACATATTTTCCTATTCTGAGATCTTGTTTCATGCTTTTGTTTTTCTGGTGTCGCATGTATTTTGTTTTGTTTTCATTTACTTTAAGTCCTCTCTCTTCTGCAGCTTGGTTCAGTTTTATAAATGTCTCACATAGTGCTTTTGCATTTCTTGCAATAATCACCACATCATCAGCATAAGCAATGATTTGTATCTGTTTGGTCATTATTGATCCTTGTCCACCTACTTTTCTTACGATGTTTTCTAATACAATATTGAATAGTGTTGCCGACAGTGCGTCACCTTGGCGTACTCCAGTGTTAATTACAAAGCTGTCAGTTGTCCCATCTGGCGTTCTGACCATTGTCGTTGATCCCTCTAGTGTCATTTGGATTAGTTTTATCAGTTTGGATGGTATCTGTAAACTTTTCATGTCCTTAAATAAACTTTTTCTGTTAATTTTATCAAACGCCTGTCTAAAGTCAATGAATAGCATATGCGCATCTATATTATATTCATGGCACTTTTCTGTAATCTGTTGCAAAACATGTATAGCACCCGTTGTAGATCTTCCAGGGCGAAATCCGTATTGGTAGTCCCCCGTGTGTTCTTCAGTATATTCCACTAACCTTCTTTGAATAAGTGTCGTTAGTATTTTGTATGTTACGTTCAGTAATGTGATTCCCCTGTAGTTGCTACATTCCTCCGGGTCACCCTTTTTTAGTATCGGCACCATCACTCCATTTCTCCATTCCACGGGCATTTTCTCTCTTTTCCATATCTCCTTTATTAGTCTGTATAATCTTTCATGCAGTTTCTCTCCGCCCAATTTTATCATTTCGCCTTCAATCTTATCGCTACCTGGTGCTTTCCCGTTTCTTATTTTTTTTATAGCTTGATTAAACTCTTCCTCTGATGGTTCAAGCACTGCTTCTTCTTCTTCTATCTCTATTCCCTCTTCTAGTTGTGCCTCGTTATTTTCTTCATTCAATAATTTTGAGAAGTATTCCATCCATCGTTTCTTTATCTTCTCCTTGTCATATTCTGCATTCCCTGCTTCGTTTTTTATCCCTCTTGCCTTTATTTTACACCCCGTTTTTTGTTTCTTTATGTTTTTATACATATTTCTTAAGTTACTGTTTCTACTATTATCTTCAATTTCTTCCATTGCGTTATTTATCCATTCTCTCTTTCTTTCTCTACATATTCTTGTTACTTGTTTCTTCAACTCGTTATACTTTTCCATATCTTCTTTGTTTGTAGTTTGTAACCATTTTACTCTTGCTTCTCTCTTTTGTTTTACCGCTTCTTCACATTCCTCATTGAACCATTCCTTTCCTCTTACTATTCTCTTATATCCGACTACATTTATCGCCACCGCCTCAATTTCATCTTTTAAATTTTTCCATTCATATTCTATGTCGTTACTTCTAGGTTTTTTCTCTATTTCTGTATTTATAGTATTTCTATATTTCTCTCTGATGTGTTCTGTTTTGAGTTTTTCGATGTCCCATTTTTTATCTTTTTTATTTATATTTTTCTGTGTTGAAATCTTTTGTTTGAGTTTCGCTATTACCAGATAGTGGTCGGAGTCTGCGCATGCTCCTCTGAATGTTCTCACGTCTCGTATTGATGATGCTCGTTTCTTCATTATCAGTACATGGTCAATCTGGTTACCCTTCCTTCCCCCAGGTGGTACCCATGTTTCTTTGTGTGCTGTCTTGTGCTTAAATTTGGTACTGCTTATTATTAGATTATTTCTGGCTGCGAAGTTACATAGTTTTGTCCCATTATCATTCGTTACATCATGCAATGTGTGCTTACCTGCTACCTCTCGGAAGCAGTTCTCTTTCCCAATCTGGGCATTAAAGTCGCCTACTACCATCAGGGTGTCAAACTTTGGTATTGCTTCACTTTAGTGTTACCATTTAGGTGTTTATTGTATAAATGTGGGCTGCAATAGCAAGCTCGGGCGTAGCAACAGTGGCGTAGCATGTATATATACATTGCGCTAGCGAGATTATGGCATATTATGTTATATGAATTTACCCGAATGGTTGCGTATTATCTAATTGTTATAATGTGCAATTTACAAGCAATGGGCTCTATTATTCTTATCAGGGGCTACCGGGGAGCAGTTGGAGCATTCTATTCCAGGTGCCAGCAAGAAGGGGGCGCCAGACTTAACAGCCTGGCCATTTTTTCCCTAATATTTAGCCCCTTAGTTATTGTTTTGTACAAAACGGCGCCATACTTTATCACAACTCTTTCTCTTATTTTTTTTCTATTTTTTTTATTTGATGTTTTTAATATTTTATTTTTCTGAATAGTTTGCATTAGAATATTGTAGTTTTAAGAATTAGTTTTACAGTGGGCTATGTTACCGAATAGTTTTTATATTACGCCAAATGATTATAATTGTGTTATTACCTATTTGATGCTTACAATTTATATAATTTAATATATGAATGCTGGTAGATAAGTAGGGTTATAATACATTAAATTCATTACTTAGCGTGATTTTATAAGTGTACATGTTTATTTAAAATTTTTAATTTCATAGTATAATTTTATTTTAATATCGAAAAATGGGGCCAAGTATAATACGTCTACGCCCCCCCCCCCCCAATTATATTTAACAGTCACTGTTAAATATTTATAGTTATTTTGATATTGTATACCGCTGTTAATAAATATTAGTTACTAATACTACTATAATATAATAATATTATATACTAATAGTTGCTTAATTAAAAATAAACGATAGATCCCGCATTACATTAAGAAATAAAGTTTCAATGATTTTGTTTCACACTATCATTTACTGTCGCACGTCGCCATTTCAACATTAATAAATTAAACCATTAAAAGTAAATATTCATATTTTATATTCTATTACATTTTAGACAAGTAGAACGCTTGTAATGTAAAAAAGTGTATATTTAGGTTTTTTTATTATACACTATGGAGTGTTGTGGGGGTGGGGGAGAGAAAGTGGAGTAGTGGAGAGGGAGTGGTTCTGGGGTGAAGGAGGGATCGCCTGCCAATTGAACTGCTTCGGGGCGCCTTATATCAAGTTACGCCACTGATTTTTATTGTACAAAAATGGTGTATCTATGTAAGTAGTTGTTGGAAACAGTAGCGTAGTAATTATAACTAACTATATGAGTAGATAATGTGTGTGGCATATTTAATCATTATTCACCCAGTAATCATTCGAGAAGTAGTCAGCTGGCAGAGGTGGTATCGTAAAAGCGCTTACGTAGAATTATTATTATTATAATGATAGTTATATCAATGCTAGGATGTTTTTTTTTTTAATTCTGATTATGCCAGTTCAGCACTTGTGCTATGCATGGCATTGTTAATACAGAAGATGTAACAGCTATGTAATAATTTTGAAGTGCGAACCCATCTATCACTAATGAACTATTTTTAATGTGTATATTGGTCTGTTATCTGCTGCTTAATTCCAGGTATCACTGATTTTAATATTCATACACTTATTTAGGGACATATAGTTCACTAGTGTATATCATTCACTTTCACTACTATCACTCGATAACATATCAACCGGTAGTTTCCTTTTAAGTCTGGTGTGCAACGATCGTCTTCCTATGTTGTAATGCACTGCGCCACTACACTGGTTGAGGTTGCTGTAGAATTTTTTAGAATTTTTCGAAATAAATTGCTGAATTTTGGGGATGCCGGTTTCTCTGTGCAGTTGTGAATTCCTTAGAAACCACTGGGCATTGGTAATGATGCGTAGCACTTTATTTTGTATCACCTGCAGTTTATTTATATTAGTTTTTGATGTTGCACTCCACACGCTGCAGCCATAGGTGAGAATGGGTCTGATTATCGACGTGTAAATTAGGGTTCCACATTGTATTTTGAGCGTAGATTTCCTATTTAGAATTGGATATAACCTGGCCAGTCTTGCGTATGATTCCGATAATTTTTTGTTTATGTGATAGCTCCAAGTTAATCTTCGATCTAGATATACCCCCAGATACCGCACCGCGCTGTCTTTCGGATTCCAGGAGATAGGCGTGTTGTTAATTACGATGTTTTGCGGGTCTGCAGGTCGGCGAAGAGTGAAGATTTTTGATTCGCATTTATCAGCATTGATTTGTATACACCATTTTATTAGCCACTGGTTAAGTTGATCTACACTTTCTTGGAGTTTGCTTGCCGCGTCGTTTATGTCATGGTCTTGTGTGATAATCTCTGTATCATCGGCATACATCGCTAGTTCTGCATTAGGTGGTGTTGGAATGTCGTACATAAATATGTTATACAGGAGAGGACCTAATATGGATCCCTGTGGGACTCCGGCATTAATGGATTTAATAGAAGATGTAAATGAGTTGATTCTGACTTGAAAGGATCTTTCTGTTAAAAATGATTTTATGATTAGTAATAAGTATGAAGGGATGTGTACAGTTGACATTTTAAATAATAGGCCGTTTGTCCAGACGCGGTCGAAGGCTTGAGCCACATCGATGAAGGTTACTAGTGTGTTCATTTTATGTTCATAGCCTCTTTCAATTATTTCAGTAATTCGCAGTATTTGGTGGCTAGTTGAGTGTGAACTTTTAAATCCAAACTGAATTTGGGGAAGAATATTGTTTTCCTCTAGAAATGTATTTAGGCGAGTTTGAATAATTCGTTCCAGAAGTTTGGAGACAGATGACAGCAAGCTAATAGGCC
>JABXWE010105144.1:0-15184 GCA_014611495.1 Limonius californicus | reverse complement strand
TTGGGTTGGCTATCTATGGCAAATAGAAGGAAATTGCAAAGCGCGACTTTTTATTATAAAATTATATTGGAAAAGCAACCATCGTATTTACATCGTAAAATTTCATTTAGGGAAGATGTGCATAATTTAAATATTCGTTTTAAAGGTACCATCACGCCACCTCTCCATAAGACGGCTCTCTTCCAACGAAGTTTCACTTATCAAATATCAAAATTTTATAATTCTCTTTCCATGGAATTTAAAACATTCTCTATTTCGCACTTTAAATATCAGTACAAGAAACTCCTGCTTAATGAACAGTCGCAAAACTAACTTCTTGACAGAGTTTTTTTTTAAGCTAGTGTTTTGGAAAGTGTTTTATTTCTGGCCTGGTAATTCTTGGTTGGGTGTGCTGCATTTGGTTGTTTTGGGGCTTCTCTAATTTAATTTAATTGGTCTAATTTGTCTGAATTTAATTCGAGTTAATTTAATTTAATTTAATCTATTTTGATTTAATTAATTTCGTTTCATTCCATTTCATTGATGTGCAGAGGATTTCTTTTTTTATTCTTTTCTTTTTAGTATTAGGCATTTGATTCTTAATATGTTTTTTCTTCGTAAATCAAGGATCAGTGGAAGAGCAAGCGCATCAGCTTGAACTGCGCCTTGTGATTTCTCATAATTTTGTAATTTATTATTTGTAAAATGTGCAATATGTCCTTTGGGAAATAAAGACCTTTATTATTATTATTATTATTATTATTATGTGTTCGTTTTAGCAGTAGTTTTTTCAACAGTTTAGATACAACTTGTAAAAGACTAATAGGTCTGCAGGACTCAATGTTATCTAGAGGTCTGCTGGGTATTCGTAATAGTAGTACTGGACAACTTCCTATTGTGTTGGAAGGAACCCTCCATAAATAGAGTGTAATGCATAAGGAATTTGTATCTAAAGGACAAACAGTAAAGACTGCATTCTACGTTGAAGTGATGAAGAGACTATTGCAGAGAAGATCTTGAATGCGACCACAATTTCGAGAAGAAGGTAGTTGTTTGTCGTTGTGTGACAATTCACCTGCCCATTCTGCATTGATTGTGAAGCCATTTCTCCTGAAGTAAAAAGTAAGAAGTTCGATATTTAGACCGTCTTGGCCTGGGGTTTTCTTATTTTAGCTTGTTTTAGTACTTCCAAAAGTTCTTCCATAGTAATTTTCTCTACATTTTCATTCATGTGTGCTAAAACTATTCCCTCCACTTCTTCTATGGCTTGGGAGATCCACAGACTTGAGAAATAGTATATGCACTATTTTTCTTTTATGGGATTGTAATGCAGTCTACCTTCTTTGGTGCTCTTTAATTCTTTCAGAACTCGAAAGGCTTTTTCTTGTCGTCCATGTACGTCGTGCTGTAGTTCATTTATGTAATTATCCAAACTTTTCATTTTTATTTTTCGGGCTTCTCTTCTGGCGATGATCTTTAGTCGTTTATGTTCTATTAATGTTTCTGCTATTTGTCTGTTAAGGTATTGCAGGTAGTCCTTCTTCTTTTCTGCTATTATTTTTGCAGTTTCATCATTCCAAATTTTTAGGCCTCTATTGTTATATTTCTTCCGTCTTTTTCCTAACGGCTCTAACGCTATTTTCAAAATGATGTTAGATATTTCCTGCCATTCCGAATTTCTATTCCTACTGACTTGTCTTCGATCTAAATAGATATTAATTCTTGTTTGGTATAGATACTATTACACAGATATATTTATACTGTCCTCTCTGCGTAGATGATATGCTTCTTTCTGAGTTTCCATTTTTCTTTTGGTTTGCTTCCATCTAGTGGGTATTGCTATATTTGATATTAGTAGGAAATGATCAGATTCTATATTTTTCCCTCGGAAGACCCGTGTATATTGAATATGTTTAGATAATTTCTCATTTACTATGGTGCAATTTATAATCGTTTTCCGTCCTCTAGCGCTCCAAGTGCATTTATGAATGTCTTCATAGCGGAAGAAAGTATTTTTTATTTTCATTTCACTGTATATTGCAAAGTCGATTAGATGTCCGTCATTTGTATTTATTTCTTCATCGCCATGTGTTCCTACGAACCCTTCCACATGTTGATTTCCTAGTGTCCCATTTTGATCACCTGCAATTACTGTGTAGTCGTTGGAGTTTATGTTATTGTTGACTCTTGTAATTTGTTATAAAATTCCCACTGTGTCTTGTTGTCGTCCTTTTTCTGGGAGGTACACTCCTATGATGGTGATATATCCTTTCGGCGTTTTGCATCTTCATTTTATGATGCGTTCGTTGATAAACTCATAGTTATGGATTCTTTGCTTCTTATTTTTAATAAGTATTGCAACTTCAGCTACTGCGCGCTTTACCATTGGTACTCCACTGTATAGCATTATATAGTCTTCTAATTCAGTTGATCCCTTTAGCTTCTTCTTAGATTCTGGTACCACCGCCATGCCAATGTTCATACCTTTTAGTTCTTTTTGTAGTACCTCTTCTTTATTGCATATTCCTCATGCGTTCCATACTTCTAAGATAGCTAAGCGTTTATTTCTTTTTCTCGCCGTGGTAGTCATCATTTGGTTCATCCGGCAATTTCCATGAAGATTTCGAGAAGTTTTTATTTCCCCTGGGTCGTAACACAAGGTACTGCCTGTGGTGGGACTGCCACCTTTAGATAACCCGTCATGCCTACTTTCGTATTTATTCCCCAAAAGTTAAGTTGCCTCGTTCGCCCTTCCGGCCGTTGGTGCCTTTACCCTTCCCGGGTTGAGTTAGCTACCTGCTAACAAGATATCTCTTCCGCCCGTTCTGCCGTACCGAAGACTCTTCTCTGCCAGTTCAACCGTTGAGGGCTTAGCTTGTACCAGCATAGCCAGTTAGGAAGCTGTCTCTGACGACCTCTCTCTTGGTTTTGCTTGTGTGTCGACACAGTTATCGGGATGTGGCCGTTGTTTATTGCTACACAACTTCTAGGAGTCATAAGTGAGAGTTAGTTGCTTACAGTGTCCTACCTTGGTGTCTTGTTCTATTTTGGTAATTTTATCATTTCTGTAATATCGCTCACTTTAAAGGGCTGTGATGAAGGTGAAAGTTGGTAAGGGGCTTCTTAGTGTTCTTCTATGTCTTCATCTTCTTCAGGTCTTTTAGTGTTGCTGTTTAATTGAGCGAGACCCAGGAAGCCGATTTCCAAACATCTTTTTGCGCTCAAGCCATGTGCTACCCATTGTACACCCTAATTATAAATTTTGCCTATCTGGGATAATTCTACACCAGTAGTGATGGTAGTCGTTAGAAAACATTTTGTAGATGCTCCTCAAAAACTTTGTGATTTTTTACTGTGGCGCACCCAGGAGCCAATTGTTTTACCTATAGGAACAGCTGGCTGATTTCGTTGTTCAAAAGACTTCATTGCCATCCAGAAAGAGTAGTCTGCATCACCTTGAGCTGATACATATGTGACAAATTATTAATTTTAAGATTCTTATCAGTTCTTTGAGTTCTCTGATAGTGCACTTTATATGTCTTTTGTCATGTACGAGCTGTTCTTTTATAAATTGTTTGTAATATTGACCATTAAGTGTTGCCAGCAAAAACATTGATCCAAACAAGTAATTATTAATAATGTCGGCTCAATGATTACAGGAAAATGTTTGTTAGCTCTTATAAAGTGTTATTGGGGGTCAACTAGCGAAGATGTTGAAGATTGTTGTCAGTACTTATAATGCATTTTCTAAACAATTTTGCACGTCGGTAAAAAAAACAAGATGGTATAGAAACTAAAGTAGTTTTAAGAACAACAAAATTGCAGTCTCTGTTGCAATGCAGCGTCCAACAAAACTTGAACTTGCTTTACATTAAATGGATACAATAATTTTTCATGAAGAATTTTACAAAAAATTTGATGTGAAACATCACCATCAATAGCAATTCGTCTTCTACTACTTAGTACTACGTTCAGCCTCAATTATCTCAAGAACATCTACAGCAATACTAGAGACTGACAAAAAATTTCACAGATCCAGTCTCTTCATGAAAACGACAGATATCCACAATCACTTTGCAGAACAAAATGCGTCCTTCAAGTAGAACCAAATCATTGTACCCTGCATATTATATTAAAATTATTGTAAACTCTATCAATGTTTGAAGTTTCATATCACTAATGTGTAATAGAATATCAGACATCTAAAAATACAAAGCAAGAGGAAATATTGATAGTCTTAAAGTTAATGTGCATGAAATGCCCTTTCGTTTTACAAGTTAACCTTAAAAGTTTGGCTATCAAGATGAACCCTTAAGTAAAATTCATAGTATTATAAGTGGATTAAGTTGATTAACATTGGAACATAATCTAACCAAGATACCAATAGTATATACATGCCTATAATAGTTTCCTTCGTAGTAAAATTTTTGATAGAACTTGATCAGTAACTAACCCTAGATGTAGTCTATCACATTACTTCCAAAGCGCCCTGGGGCTTCCCTTCGCCCAGTTTACCAAACGCAGAACACCCTCGTCCATCCTTGTAGTTTAGAAATGTGTACACAGCATAGAGATAGGCCTGCTGTAACTTTCTATTCTAGAAGTTGTTTCGATCTGAGTACTTGGTAACTCAATTTCTGGAGGCTACGTGAAGATTTTGTTCACGAAAACTTTCTTAATTGATGTACAATAACCCTGCGCTTTACTGTTGAATTGTTAAATATAAACAGCTTTCCTGGAGGGAAAAAGAAAAGTGGAGCTTTATCCTGAAGGGTTGCGAGAACAAAGCTGTGTATAAATACACGTAATTAATCCGTAAAACAAGCTTCCGTGTAGCATAATTTATCATTCTTAATAATGCAATATTTCAGAAAAAAAATCTAGAAACACTTCAAAGCAATAATTTATTTTACAGATGGCGCTATACCAATTACGTCGTAAATCAACTTTAAATGATTTTCTTTAAAATACGGCGACACAAACAGGTTGCTGCGAAATGCAAAATTTCAAAGCAGAGTATCTTAAATTGTTGTCTGTAATCGGAAGTTTTGTTGTCAGAAATCAATACGTTTCAATACGCATTCAGAACTCATTTCAGTAAAATTTGCCTTTTAAATAACACGAGCACAATATACTGCCTCAATACAAACCTTTGAACAAACTCATTGGAGAAGAAACTTAATCGCCTTGATTTTTGTAGAGTTGAAACATTAATTTTATGGGAATACTGTCAATAACCATAGAAAAACTTCAAATATTCTTTCATGTTTAAACATTTAAAATGTGATATGGCAATAAACATCATAAACAATTTATTATTAATTCCTCTCCTTTGAAACAACAAAAATCTTTAACTAATAATACTTCTGCAGTAGAAATATTTACACTTTTCGTTGTTCAGAGCCGAGATTAAGCTGTAGGTCCCCTATGTTTCGGGCACCTGATAATATTCTAAATATTAAACACATTGATTAACGATAATGATTTCCGTATGTGTCAATTCTCTAATAAATACAACCACTTGCGGTTGTTGTTTCATGTGCTCTTAATTATCATTTCCTTAAAGATGATTACTATCTGATATTTAAATTCAGACCTTCCACCTTGCGGTGATGATTTTTGTTTCTAGTAATATTGTAAATTTTAATTATTCCTAACACATTTAATTTTATTATTTTATTCCTAATTTGCTGTAGACATAGAAATATGTCTTTTTAGGTAAGAAACATTCATAACCAAATAACTCTCCACATGAACATTTTATATTTCAGCCAAAACACCTTACACCAAATTCTTCAATATTGTACTAATTGTTAAGTTATTGCATTACACATCCTAGGTTAACACAAAAAAAATTTTATTAATTTTAAATTATTTACTAATTGGCGTAGGACACCCAAAGAAATTAACCTACAATACGCCTTTTCTGTCCTGAAAAACAGTAATCATAAGCTCGCTAGAACTTTTTGACTTAGGAAGAACTTACATGCCTCAGCTGTATTGATCGTTGCTTGATTTATGTAGGAAATCTGAGTCTCGTCGCCAGTCATAATAGTCATAATGTGATTCAGGTACTCATCGCCTTCAGTTTCATAACAATGCAGGAAGATCAGCACAGAGATCATTCGCTGGTTTTTGTAAACATTCATTAACATATTTGCCACCCACCCTGTACACAGTCTGTGATAGTGTAGCCTATTTACGATAACTTCTTGCAATACGGTATGTGAAATTTGAAAAAATTTGACGCCGATCTTTACTAACTTTTAGAACAGAAAGTCTTTCAATGGGTTCCTCATCGTATACGTTTGTTCAGCTATCTCTAATAACCGATACCTCGCAAATTTGACAGTAAATTTTGTCAGCGTTTTCGTTTTCTCCATTGAGAAAACTAATCGCTGCGCACGCTTCACACTTAGTAGAATTTTCAACGGCAGTGTTCATTTTAGCGCTTTATTATGCAATTGCAACAGAATAAGGATAAATGTAGAAGGAAACTACCTCTGCATCTTCATTTTTGTCAATGATTAGGGAATAATCCAAACAGTAGAAGATGACGAAAATTACATGACCAGCAAATCGCACGATACTTTTAGCAACTGGGGACTTCAAATAAATTAGACAAAATCAAATATATGGTGGCGAATGGGAGAGCTCCTGACATTCAAATAAATAGAAATGTAATATAGACCTTTAAACAGTACAACTACCTTGGGACAGTTATATCAGAAGAAGGTGGCAGCCAAAAAGGTGTTACAAACCAAACAAGCAACTCAGATACTGAATTCATTAGTGTGGTCAGAACAAATACATAAGAATACTAAGAAAAGAATATACAACACAATAGTGAAAAGCATACTTACATACGGTGCGGAGACGTGGGCGAAGACAAAAAGAAATACAGAAACAATACCAGCAGCTGGGATAGACTTTTGGGAAGGAACCGACTGGAACACGTAAACAATCAGGAAATAAGGACAAACATGAAGATGGAAAAAATAACAGAACACAGGAAGGAAAAATACTAAAGTGGCATGGCCACATGAGAAAGATGCAACCACACAAAAAAGAGGAGGACCACCTGGAAGCTGGAGCGATGAAGAAAATGAGGCAATGCAAAATCGAGACCTGCAGGAAGGCGACGGGCAAGACAAAGTCTATTGGAATTATAGTTGCCAGAAACGGCTTTAAGCTGTAAAAAACGTCTTCTTCTTCTTCTTCTTCTGTGTATAGGCCAATGGCCTGTTAATTATCTACAATGTAGAACACAATGGTATACAATGACAGAATCACGGTAAAGTGACGTGTGGCTAGCTCATCAACCACTAAAGCACCTTCAAAATACACCAAACTGGCAACGCTCCTCGTTCGGCGGGAATATTTAAACAGCCCTTGTTTTCCGAATAAACCTCTTAAGTTTAACTTTAGAAACACTTCTTTCTCTTTGTAATCTTCTGTATCAATTTGGAGTTAGTAAAATGTATTTAAGTCTTTTCCCATATACTTTTGTTTTTTGTATGCAGGGTATCTCAGAAAAGCATGCACAGTAAGACAATTGCGCATAATTTACCATGGTGAACGCAGTATCTGGTTTTTCAAACATTCACATCTTGCCTTCGATTTAGGTACAATTTTTAATGTGCGTATGTAATTGCTAATCTTTGCAACATATTTGGTTATTATCAGCAGGATACAGGAGTGTCCACAATATCGTGATAAAAAGAGATTAATATTTTTCAGCGGTCCGAAGGATCATCATTCTAGCAATTCTTAAAATCCATTGCAGGGTTTTCTTTTACTCCAAAATAAATTTAATTGTTTCTTTCCAAAAATATTAATACTGGATACTTTCTGAACGAAACACTTGTGGATAGAGGCAAATCATTCTGAATCGTCTTATTTCTTTTCCAGAAATTATTGGTTATAACAATAACACTTTTCTAAAACACATTTAATTAATATTACAAATATGGACTGTAGGGAAACGATGCTATTATACTAAATAACATACAGAAACTATTTCTGAAGATTGAAATGTTGTTCTAGTAGAGCATTCCTTCATATATAGTCCTCTTTAAGAGCGGAAAATTCAAAAATTACGTGGTGTAAGTGTAACAGTTTGTGACCATCACCTCTTCATCGTCGAAAAATGAGTTTCCCAAGATCTTTTAATTTGGGGAACATGTAAAAGTCACTGGAGACTAGATCCTACGAATATAGGAGTTGGTTTAAAATTTCCAGTTCTAGCATTGTGGAAAGCGGCCATAGAAACACACCGCTTGTGAGCGGGTGCATTGTCTTGGTGAAGCAGAACACCACATATCGATTTTTCACGCTTTCTTGCTTTATAGCGTCAAGAAGTTTGCGTATGAGTTTTGCGTAATAGTTACCGTTATTGTGTGACCTAGTGGTAAAAGAACATACCCTGCCGTTTTGACTTTGGATGAAAGTGATGAACGAAGGTTTCATCTACACTTACAAATCATTCCAAAAACCCATCCAAATTCGTGTCCATTAATCTCAAATTGATCGGAGCAATGAGAAATCTGATCCGCTTGTGATCAGGTGATAAAATTTTCGGAATTCATCGTGCGCAGACTTTTTTTAGACCCAATTCCTCCTGCAAAGTTTTCTCTACGCTTCCAACAAAAAAGCCACATGTCTCAGCAATATATTTGACCGTAATTCTCTGATCAGTCGACACCATATCATGGACCAAATCAATATTTACTTGATTGACTACAGTTTTTGGTGGTCCAGCACTTGCTGCATGTTGACACGACTTCCTTCCTAATTTGAAATCCCGACACCAGTTCTTAATTACATGATATGACAAGATAGAATCACCCTACTCTCCGGATATAGCATTATAAATTTCCAGCGGTGATAAACCCTTCCTAAAAAGGCATTTTATCACAGCCTTGTCTCGACTTTTTCCATTTCACAAAATCACCAAATGCACTGTAATATTAAATGTATAACTTTTATAAATAAGAAGACAGGCACCTGCAACTTGTAATATATTAATGTCAATAATGGACGCTTCCAGAAAAAAATTTTAATTTGTCGGTCGTAGCGTTGTATGTTAGGGGAAATAATACTAATGAACCATCCTTGTATATTTCCATTTTTTTCTTCAAAATTTACAACGTCATAGTTAAAGGTACCGCCTAAATATTATATCGAGTGGGTACATCGGTCCGCCAATTTCTCACAACTCCTCTAATATTTGTTTAACCATGATTGCTGTATATATTTCACTTATCGTCAAATAGACATTCCCAGCAGGGCAAATAAAGGTATTGATTAGACAAATTAGCTTCTACAGCGTCGTAGAAACAGCGTTCGAGTACTCGTGGCTTTGTAAATTGTAAACAAATAGCAAAGGAACAATTTCTATAGAAAAGGCGACTAAGGCTAAGTGTCTTTTTTATCGCACCGTGCAGTATCGATATGTTCCTGCGCAATGGCCTTACTTTTCCGGTGCTTCGATTATCTATTAGATTTCAATGTTACATCGACAAGTGAACATTAACGTTTTACTGTTCTCTTAAGCTAATTAAATAATTAAAATGTTAATTAAATATTCCCAATCTTTACGTGTGACAACGAAAACGGGCATAAAACTTAACTAAAACCAGCTTAATTAAAATTATGAGATGGAAACTAGGCATCGGACAACGTCGACTGACGTTCTGAAACCTACTAGTTTCCATCTTTTTTGTCTTGCTGAGGTATGCATTTTATAGCTTATTTAGGAAGTTTTTCTTCCGCCATCCGTTGAACATGACCATACCGTATAACTTGCAGTCTTTCAATATTTTTCATAATTGGACCTTGTATATATATATATAGATATATATTGCTGTGCGACAAATTAAATTAATGTAAGACAAATAAATTAAATAAATATGTACTGTAATCAAATTTATAACGCTGGTTGGCGCATATAAAATACAATGACTGGTTAAACCTACACATTGGGCGCCATAAAACAATATCAAATTCTTAATCGAGATATCCTTCTCTAGATGGATATACAAAATAAACAAATTCATAATATCAAATAAAATCGAACCAACTTTGTTGTAGATCTCAGGGTCGCTGTTATAATTGGTCGTACTGTATGAACCCAAAGAAACACTAAGGAAATTCAAGAAGATTATCATATAAAATTAGTTAGCATAATTAATTTCAAAATTATCAGTGCTTTCCCTTTTATGATACAAAATATTATCCAAGGCATAAATTCAACATAAACATAATAAAACACCAATTATTATTTTAATTATATTTCCAATTTCCAATTTCTATTTTTCCCTTATTAGAAAAATTTACCTCATATTCGTTGACCGCAACTATGATGCAATGCACTTCGTCCGGAATTTTCAAATCAACCAAGCTTTGGCGCATATAATGCAGGAGCACTTGACAATCTTCACCATCTATCGCAGTAAACAAGTAGCCCAGAGGTTTTGCTGTACAACTTACTGCAGATAATTATTGTTTGTTGTATCCCAATCTCGGCCACACGTAAGTATGTTCAGCTCTTAATATTATATTCCTATAAGAATGCAGCATTTATTGTTCATTAAACTCGTATGAGTAATATAAGCGTCCTAACTTCCAATTATTTAAAGGTAAAATTCCTTATTTGAGTTTCTTCTCCTAATTAAATTCCTTTATTCTTTTGTTTTGAAGCACCTTAATTTATTTATATTTAATTATTTTTAATTATTTCTTGTAGCTTCCAAATTTTCCACAAGTGACATGGACGTTTATGTCAAACTTATCAAAATAAAATTATCGACCAGTTATAACAAGTGAATATCGATAAAATAATTGAAACACCCACGCCGACTTCTAAATTTCCATGAAATTGGAATTTTTCGAAGATTTTCACTATTTCTCGAACGCAAGTGGAAGAAAACACTTTAAATACGTAGATAAACATTAACCCAGTTATTTTAACTTGGAAACACTAACTTAAAATCACAAAATTCAAATTTTGCGATGTCAAAATATTAGCGTCCGCTCATCTGGGTGGTCAGAGTGCAACTTTTTTGTTTTTCAAGACTAAATTCATTGTTTTGAAGTGGCGAGTTGCCTAGCAACTACTACATACAAATGAATTTTGTGTCCCCAAGGGGCTGCTCCAATCAGAATTAAGCATTAAAATTGACCAAATCAATTACAAATATCTACAAGTACCATAAATTTCTTATCACTAAAATTACACAAATAAGGAAATCATCAAACTATTCCTTAAAATTATCGATATCTCACACTCCATATTTCTGATAAAGTATTTGCAAATTGACAATTTCAATGTTAATCAAAATTAACAGAATGCTTCCTCACACACATAAGGACATCACTACAAACATATTTTACTCGAAAGAAAAGTATTAAATTCATAAATTTACATTTTTGTATAAAGCTTTCAAAATCATTACTTTTATACTTATATTTATTAAATTATAGCTCAAGAATGCACAAATAAGATTGAAAAGTACCTCTATGCTTTTCAGAAGATGAATATCAACCAAAATAACCAGCTTTGCTACTCGGAACCAAGTTGTACAGCTTTACGTAACCAAAATCAAGATACGGAAGCACAAATTTACATCGTATTTGACTTAAATTTGGTTAAGCAACCTATTATCTTATAGGGTAGCTTAATATAGCTTTATTAGATTTAGGTATATTTTATAACATAAATATTTTAAATAAATAGCCCCGCGTTGACAAGACAGAAATATATGCTGTGTATTACAGTAGAAATAAATAAATACAATGAATTATATGATCCCCCCACTTCGGCAAGCACAATAAAAATTGCTATGTATTGTTATAAACATAAATAAACCTTCACGTTCGTTGCGCCCAAAATACAAATTAAATTGAATTGTTTGTCAATCAAAGAACTTAATTTCCAATATACATCAGCATATATTATAATAGTAAAACTCTCAGGGTTCTAATAAACATATCAGTTTCGTGGCTTCTCCGAAGATAGTTATCTAATTACAATAATGACACATACACACATAAATCAATTGTGAACTTATATTTAATGTGCTAATTGTTGAACGGACCTTACATCTTGATTTCTTCAAAACTGGCAACGGTTGCAACTTTGCGCCCTTTTCTTATTCTCGTTCCATCTCGACACGTCGCTGACTGCATCCAGGAATGTTGACAATGCGGTTATTACAACTTCTCTTAGTTAAAAGTTGTTAAAATCCAATGAAACACTTCAATAACATTTGTTTAAGTGCATCAAACAGAGCAGGTAAGTTACTTTTAATTCATATTTTAATCCAACAGAAAATTGCTTTCTATAAATTATAACTTGATTTAAATTTCAGGAATCCTTTTAGTAAATTAAACACTTTCAAAATTTAACTTAGATAAGATTTATTACTTTTTTCTCAATCGCACAATAATCACATCACAAAAACAACTTATTTCCCAAAAATTAACAACATCATTTGAGAATAAACGTTTAATCTCACATTTTTAAATAACAACAAACCTTGGCCACTCGCCAAAATTAGCCAATCTCGACTTTAAGAGAGTTTTATATTAAATTCAGAGCAATAAAAATACGTGTTGATACTTTGAAAGACAACTACCGACTAAATTCCAAAATTTCCCTCAAAATCCTACTTACATTTGTCCCAATGAGAACACAGGAAACAATCTCTTAAATCTTCAGCTGATTTAAAACATTTCAAATTTGCTTCTAACAACATTAATACATTAAATTTCAATAAACAAAGTTCGTATTCGTGCTCTCTATAAAATTTGGAAACTTTTGATACTAATTATCTAAGATTTGAAACACAAAATATTCAGGTGGTTAAAATTTTAAATTTACCTAAATTTTGATTACAACTTCTCAAAGTCATTACAAGCATAAACCCTAATCACAAACAAATGTACAATAACACAAATACATCCTTCACATCTATTATTAACAATATAATTAACAAAATAAGATCCTAACCTCACAAAATAAAATATTTCTCTAACTTTTACAATTTGAAAATAAACAATGCAATTCAAACAAACAAAAATACTTCACTACTTCCTTTATACAATACAAAAACTAATTAAAAATTAACCTTGGAACACACAAATTTAAAACATATAAAAGTACCAATTATCAATAATCTACATTTTAGAGCTCCTAAGCTTGCCCAAGATACCCCAAATCATCGTCTACACCGAGCATAGACGTCCTCAACACTATTGCCTAAGGAATATCCAACAACACATCATTTTGATTTCAACTAAGGCACTAAGCACCCTGATGGCACTGCGCATGGTGGTAGCGCCGTTATTATAAAAAATACCATAACACATTATGAAACTTCCAAATTTCAAACAGATTATATTCAAGCAACTAGTGTTGTTATTGAAGATGCATATGGACCAATAGTCATCTCTGCGGTATATTGTCCCCCCAGACACTCAATAAAAGAAGACGCTTATACAAAATTTTATAAAACCCTCGGAAATAGATTCCTTGCGGGGGGAGATTATAATGCTAAACACCCCAGATGGGGTTCAAGGCTAACAACTTGTAAGGGCCGAGAACTTATTAAGTGCATTGACAAAAATAACATGAATACACTAGCTACTGGTAAACCTACCCATTGGCCCAGCGACCGAAATAAGCTTCCCGATGCCATCGACTTTTGCGTCATAAAAGGGATACCGCAGGGAAAGTTCCTAGTAGAAGAAAAACTGGACCTCTCATCGGACCACACACTGATATTAGTTACACTAGACTCAACAATTATAAACAAGCAAAGAACAGCAGTCCTCACCAATAATTATACCGACTGGGAATTGTTCAAAGAATTGATTGAGGAAAGACTTAATACTAATTTCCCATTAAAAACTTCAGACCAAATAGACGACGCGTTGGAGAACCTGACGCAAATAATTCAAAACGCGGCATGGGACTCAACTCCAGCTACTAACAGTAATATAAAGCAAGTAAACTGCTCTAGAACCGTGAGAAAAGCAGTACTCGAGAAAAGGAAACTGAGAAAAACCTGGATGCTGACAAGAGCCCCTCAAGACAAACAAAAATTGAACAGTGCTATACGTAATCTTAAAGCACTACTGTCAAATGATAAAAACCAAGCAATTCAAGAATACCTACAACGACTTACTCCAACGGAAGCTACAGAGTATTCTCTTTGGAAGGCCACATCAAAAATTCGAAAAGACCAAGACTATAATCCTCCCATTCGGAAAAAAGACAGGTCGTGGGCACGTACCGATAAAGAAAAGGCTGAAATATTTGCTGACCACTTGGAGAATGTCTTCAAGCCTTACACATCTGACGACTACCGGCAGGAAGATGAAATCAAAGCCTTTCTAAATGCTCCGCTCCAAATGGCACTTCCAATACAACCTACTAATGTGCGGGAAGTCACTGCGGCGATTAACACTTTAAAACCCAAAAAGTCACCCGGTTATGAACTTATAACAGGAGCTGTCGTTAAACAACTACCACAGAAGGCAGTCGAAGTATTAACATACATCTATAATGCGATACTCAGAACTGGACACTTTCCATCGCAATGGAAGGTGAGCCAAATTATTTTAATACTAAAACCTGGAAAGCCAACAGATGAGGTTGAATCTTACCGACCAATAAGCCTGCTGCCTATCCTGTCCAAGATGTTCGAGAAAATATTCCTAAAAAGACTTCAGATAGTACTCGAAGAATTTAATATTATACCCCAACATCAGTTCGGATTTCGCTCACAACACTCCACTGTCGAACAAATACACAGGGTTGTGGAAACTATAAACAACTCTTTCGAAAGAGGAGAATACTGCGTGGCAACTTTCTTGGACGTTAGCCAGGCCTTTGATAAGGTCTGGCATCAAGGGCTGCTATATAAATTAAAGTCCAAATTACCTGCACCATTTTACCAAGTATTGCAATCGTACCTAAGTAATAGGTATTTTATTGTTAAATATCAACAACAGATAACAGACCTACATTGCATACAATCAGGGGTACCTCAGGGTAGCGTCCTCGGGCCAACGCTGTACCTAATATACACCGCTGACATCCCAGAAACCGTAAACACCATCATGACGACATTTGCAGATGATACTGCCATCCTAGCTACAAGCAGGGAACCAGTATCCGCAACAGCGAAACTACAAACTG
>JABXWE010105142.1:0-10099 GCA_014611495.1 Limonius californicus | reverse complement strand
ACTTTCTCGCTTAATTTTTCGTACCTCACTTCTTACTATTGCGTTTCTGTAATTGTATTCTGCTCTATCTTCATCTGATTTTGTATTTAGGTATTTCAGATATGCTTTTTTCTTGTTTTGTATATGTCGGTCTATCTCCTCATTCCAAATGTTTAGTCCTTTGCTGTTGATCTTCTTAGTTCTTGTTCCTAGAGCTTCTGTAGCGGCTCGAACTATTAGGTGTTCGATCTCTTCCCATTCTTGATTTATGTTTCTGCTGACCGCTTTTTGCTGGAGATATGATAGTATTCTATTTTGGTACAGTAATCTGATACTTTCATCTTGTAGTAGGTGGACTTTAAAGGTTTGCTCTTGAAAATTATTTTTTGTAGGTTGTTTCTTCCATCTAGAGGGTACAGCTATTTTTGATACCAGTAAGAAGTGGTCTGTGTTTATATCGGGACCTCGATAAACTCTTGTGTCTTGCACAAGGCTTGATAATTTTTTGTTTACTAATACATAATCAATTATGGATTGTCTACCTCTTGCACTGCAGTACGTATTTGTTATTCTGAAATTGTTGAAAGTGCTAAATTCAAGTAATTGTTCTCCATTGCTATTCAGGGTTTCTTCTCCATGTGGTCCCATGATATTTTCTATTGGTGTGTTAGCTACCCGAGCGTTTAAATCTCCAGCGATAATGATGTTGTCGTTCTTGTTTACTGTATTTAGAGTCGTTTGTAGGGTTTCATAGAATTCCTGTGCATCTCTTATACGGCCTTCTTCAGGGCTATAGGCGCCTATTACAGTTGTATATCCTCTTAGTGTTTTATATCGAATTACGATTAATCTTTCATTTACAAATGTATATTCGTCGATGTTGTTTTTCCATTTTTTATTTATGAGGATTGCTACTCCAGCCGCTGCGTGTTGATCAGCAGGAACTCCACTGTAAAAACAACGACATGTGGTTAAATCATGTTACCTAAACTAAAACATTTTTATTTTTCATCTCTTCTTCCAGAACTAATAAATCCCCGACTTTCGAAAAATTTGCCCCTTCGAGAAATATATTTAAAAACGGGGAAAGCTGTTCGCCTAAACCTATAACATAAAGCATAATTAATATGGTATTAAAAATATATTCTATGTCCATACTACAACAAACAGTCTCTACCTTCGCTTTGATAATGATAAGTACCTCGGCGACCACACATGTATATTTCTGTGGAACTTCCGGAAAAAAAACCCTCGTAGAATTTAATTGTAAAATCTGAACAAATCTTTGCCGCCCACATTTGGATTTCATGAACATTATTTTACTTAACAAAATATAAAATACACAAGAATTTTGGTATACACAAGAAAATTTGTATGACACGCACTTCGCAAAGTCCATTCTGGTAATTTAATATCTGGTCTTCTTCTTCTTCTTCTTCAAGTGCTTTATCTCTTACGAGATGGGATTAACCGTAGTTGACGAGGGTTAATATATTTCGATAATTTTGTTCGTGTAAGAGGTGTTGCTTAAGTTTTCATCAAATTTTTGAATATTTGAGGTCTAATTCTCAGCAGTAATAACCAAATTACAAGGACGCTAAACAAGTTGAAGATTTGATTAGTCAAATTTTACCATCTGAATAACATAGTTCACCTAGTGCTAAAGAGCCAGATTTTCAAAAACACTATTAGTTTGTCAATTATAGGCTAAAACGCCTCTTTTATAAAAGGGCCTCACATATGTTTATTATCAAAAATTTTAAAATTTTATTTCTTTACCCTGGACAAGAAAGCATTGTATAATCAATTTATGAAGTGAGAATTCTTCTAGCTTTCACCGTTTAGCAGTAATTTGGTGTTTAGAATGTGATTTTCGCCATCAAACATCTCTTGCTAAAGACCAACCTTAAAGGCCCTTCTACACGAGTATTATACGCTATTTTTTTTATTATACCTGCACTACAATCTAAAAATTATAACAAAAAAGGAAATTGAAATACCGTTTTCGAAGTACAAAGTGATTTTTTAAAAAGTCAATTGCAGTAGCCTAGGGATTGTCCCGTCTATATTAAGCTTTAGAATCTGACAATATGAAAATTGTAACAGCATAGCTGCCAATCAAGAAATCTTGACGAAAAACCTGTAATTTACTTACCTTAATAAATTACAAATCAGTTGCAACTAAATACTTGTTCATTTTCACATTTTGTTGGGCCAAAATTTTTAACTACCTGAACTGTCACACAGTTTGACATACAGGTAAATGTCATTCAAAGCTCATTACAGCTGACTGCAGACGGAATAGCTTTTTTTCTAGGCTTGCTGCAATTGACTTTTTAAAAAATCACTTTGTACCTAATCTTGTCATTATATCATTAATCGTTTATATAGAAACGGTTAGCAATTGTTGTTGTTTCGTTGCTATGCATATTTACTATAAATCCGTTGATTTGTGAAGTTTGTTTCGTGAATTATAAAATGAACGAAAACGAGGATATTTTATCCGAGATTGGAACATTAGTCGAACAAACTGAACAGCGATTAATCCCCGCGAAATCTAAACAAGTGTATTGCAAGGAATATGAAAAATTATCCAGTTATTCTACCAAAGTCGCTCAGATTTGAATCCTGAGCACAGCACTTTCCCAGGGTGTTTGTGTTGTCTTAATCTAATTAGGGCATGGGTTTTTAAAAGGTTGGATATGATGGACCCATTACATAGCACGAAATGTGCTGAGCGGGGTTAAGCTGGGTGGGATGGTAATCATGAAGTCGTCTTTGGCCTTAAAGAAATAAATAACAATATGCCGGGTGACCACGAGATAAGGATAACAGCATGTAATTTTTTTGTTTATATATTAAATATTTTAGAGTTTTAAACAAATGTATAACCTCTAAATGCGCAACTTTAACCTTAGTTTTTACTACCGCGTTGACCGGAACTTAAATCAACTTTTTACTTATAAATACTAGTACCTTTTTGTGATAATCTTATTCGTTGTAAAATTTCCGATACATTGATATGTCACAATGACATTTCTATTTAAAATGATCGAAATATTCAATTGTTTTTGTAAAAATCTTAAATGCCTATTAATGATATTCATATAATTAGTTTGGGTCTCTTAAAAGAAACTAAAAAATGGCGCAAAATATATACGATATTATGTTAGGTAGGGTTAGGTTAGGTACGTATCTGTTATATTTAATATTATCCGTTATTAGCGACAAGCATGGTATTCTTCTACGACAGGTGTTTGGCTCCAAATAATTATTCTATTAAAAAGTTGTTACGAGAGCCCTCTGTAGTAAAAGATAATTTTTATCTATCTCAAAAATGCTCTAAATTCAAACTACTTAGGCTCCTTATTGGCCGTTGCTGCATTTTATAAGGAAGTTGTGTATCCCCTCCATTTCACGGCCCCCTTAAATGGTATAGCTTTAACACTAGGTGTAACTTCCCAAATCTTCTTACATACTAAACTCACATCATGCGTTAAGTAGTTTTAAATACAAAAATAGAGAGGAATATTTATTCAATTAGGTTCAAGATTTATTCATATTTTACTGATACTTGGAAGTTTTCTCTCCAACGGAAATCTGAAGTTTTTTTTAAATTGCCAAAGTTTTATGTTTAAACTGTTCTGCATATTCGTCGTTGAAAGTACACTTCTTCTTTAGTATGTTGTCGATACTTTACGGTTACAGCATCAATTTTAAATATATTATTAAATATCTACATTGGCTGCACACTACACAGTCTTGCACTGCACATGATACTACACGTACTCGTGAGTAGTAGTGATGTAACCGAATAGATTCGAACGTTGTATCAGATTTAGATCGAAATTTATGACAAATTAGGTAGAAACCGCGTGATTCGTAATAAAGCACAGAGTGTTTTCATTTCAGATGTTCGTTTAGTCCTATTGGTTTCAACATGCATCTCTATAGCATACGTTAAAACACGATGTACTACCGCTTTATTAGGAATTACACTGCACGACAGGCAATCCAACACATCCATCAGAAATAAATGTCATATACAGAACGTCGGCAAAGGGTCAAAGGAAAGGAAACTACAATGGAACGCACATGTGAACAGGATGGAGGAAGATAGAATAGCAAAGATATGTAAAACAAAAGAGCCACCTATAAAACGGCCGCCCGGGAGACCACCTAAGAGATGGATGGGGAGCTGAGCTTCATCCTTCGTAGAATAAATGGGAGAAATCCTAAAATAAGAAAAAGAAGAAGGTAGACACAGAAGTATACAAGGAGTGTCAATGAAGTATACTTTTTTCAATGATTTTAAAGCAATATCAACATATGACGAATTATCTATATACGATAACTAAAAATTATAAGTATTTGAAAATCGGGACACACAATGATCCCGAAAATACATCTCGTGGACATCGGGACATCCAACAAAAAATAGGGACAAATCCCGAAAAATCGGAACGTCTGGTCACCCATTCCTTCGTCGTTTTCTTAGCTATATGTACCCTCGTCTCAGATATAAAGTTAAAGAATTAATTATTTACAGCCCCTGCTCAGATTATTAGACTCGCCTACCAAATCTAAGTTTTTGGATAATATAACTGTCTTTGGTAACATTATCTTGGTGTAAATGCTAATTAAATAAATAGTTGTTATGTTACAAAATATTTATTATAAAGAATGTTGAAAAATACAAATGCAAAAAAACTAATATTTAGTCAAACCACCCCTCGCTTCAACTAGTGCAGCAACCCTCCTTGGCTACTGTCAATACAGTTTAGAGCAATTTGCTTTAATTTTTCATTGTGGTTCCAATGGTAAATTATTCACTCAATGAGTTGTACCTTTGTGGTAATATGTTCTTTGGCGAGTTCTCTCTTTAGACAGTCCCAAACATTTTCGATGGGATTCATGTCCGGGGAGTTGCCCGCCCATGGCAAAAGTGGAATTGCTTTATCTTCAAGATACTTTTTGATGGATTTTGCAGTGTGGCAAGGTGCTCCATCCTGCATAAATACCTTTCTACCATTTCCAAACCCCTCCTGCAATTGTGGAAGAAGTTTAGTTAGTTAGTAAGTTTAGGCTTCTTCACTGGCTACGGCACTTGAAACCAAGATCGTACAGCCTTCGCCTGACTGTAGCGACTGAAACATTACACCCAGCCTCAAGTTTTTTTTTAATAGTGAGGTGATTTCCCCTTCGATATTCTATGGCAATATTTCTAAGCCGCCTCTTGCCCCTGGGAGTTACAAGTGAGTTTCTGCCACACCTCCCTTTCCGAGCAGCATCGGAAGGCTGGTTTGATTTTAGGTTTTGGTTTATCCGGCATACTGAGGCCTGTGACACTCCACACCTTGTGGCTATTTGTCGTTATCTAAACTCTGTATTCTTTAACAATGTTGTTATAGCACACTTTTGCTCCTTTGTTAAATCTTAGGCTTTTCTCATCTAAAAAACATCACCCACATTTTCATTCCAATTTTTTATATCACAGTTAAGTTATGGCTTGCCAGTTGCTTCAGAATGTACATAAATAAATACTAATTTAAACCATATTTGTTGTCATTAATCACTTACCTTGACAAAATTCCTTCCAAAATACAATAAATATCACCTTGAATAAAACACACTACACACACACAACCCTCTAGTCTAGAACTCACCCTTGACAAATTATTGACAATGTACTAAAAATCGTTATTATCGACCGTGTTCAACCTTCAAATTTTTAATATGACATTAAGCAACCCCAACACTACAAGAGTATTAAGGTTTGCCTATACAACTAGGCGACATTTTAATGTAATACGAAAATTATTCAAATATTAGGGGCGAGTCTAATAATGTGAACAGAGACTATATGTTTGTGATTTTGTAACTATTATTTGTCTAATCACAATCTTCTCAAAGAGGTTGTAATTTGAAAAACCCACTGCTGGAAGTGGCGAAGGTGGAAGGTACGATTTTTATTCGCAAAAATTTTTAACCCGAATTTTAAAAACTAATTACATATTAAGGGAAAAAATATAAACAATTCTAGTATATTAGATTCTGCCCCCCCCCCCCTTCCCCTGAGGTTTATGTGTGTTCGAACAGATATTAAAAAAAATAAATAAGACACAATCATAATTAAACTTTTTTTCAAATTATTAAAAAAACGTTCTTGTCAATAATTCACAAACTGAATATTTTTCATCACCACTAACTTTTTCATCTATGAAATGTGGATAAATAAATCGATTTTTAGTAGTGTAATTTCATGTGGCTCCTACACCCTTAATGGATTTGTCTTTCGAAATTAATGACTCAACTCTCAAGAAAATACAGAAAATTAATTTAGGTTGTGGCTACAGTCCCGCAAGTGGGATCTACCTAAAAAAACTAAAATCCCGCAGAGGAGTGATTTTTATTGTCACGCCCACAAGTTGCGGAATATTTCCGAAGAATAAAATTCCCGCAAATTCCACACTTAACCAGATTTTACCTAATATACCTACCCACTTTATGAATAAAACGTGAAAATCTTGTTTTCATTGTATTATTTTCTCATTTTTTTTTGTAATTTTTTGTTTTGTAATATTAAGGAGCATAATATTGACACAACAAGATGACAAGGTTACATACCGTTCTGTATTTTTCAATTCTTAAATTAGTGATTTTAAAGAAAAATTACGAAATTGATAAAATATTTCCATTTTGTTGATGTGATTGTTTTGGGTGTAAGTATAATAATTATACAATAGATGAGATATTTTGTTTACTTATATAAAAATTTGTAATTTCTAAAAAATATAGGTGTATGTATTTAACATCAAATATCATTCTGAAAGTTATTTAAACCTTCATTTTTTCAAAACTCTTTTTTTATGTATTGCCGTTAAATTGTTTACTTTTGGCCTTCTATTAGATTTAAAGATAGAAACCCCAAATGGAAAGATATATCTGTCGTGATGACGGACAAATGTAAAACTGAACGACATGTTATTTGAATGCAGTTTCCTAATTTGTTAATTTCATGTCTAAGTTGAACATTACACCTTCAGAGGTAAAAGCATCATTAGAATACATAAATAAATTCGCTTATGCAAAATCTGTGGAAAATTATAATGCCATACTTGAAGAAATGAAAACAATAATTCCAGAGCCAGTTCTAAAATATTACATGGATAATTGGCATGAACTCAGAAATGAATGGGTAAAGGGGTTGAATTCAAAAACTGGAACTTTTTTTAACTCCACCAATAACAGACTTGAAAGATTAAACGCAAAATTGAAATCAGTTATCTCAACTTACAGTACTTTTGATGAATTCATTCAAAAACTGTTTATCTTAATCAATATTAGAAGGCCAGAGTACCAGAATCAATTGTCTAAGATGAACTTTAAAGTACCTTATGTAATTGGCACAAGCAAGACAGAAGTAACCTTTTACAAATATTTAACACCGCTTGCATTTAAAAAAATTAAACAAAACTTAAAAGACGTACTTTCTTCTATTTCTCAATACAATTTTGTGCAAACGTTGTAAAAAGAGTTGAGGTTTCAGAACTATCTTATAAATGTTGTTTTTTCACTTCATTGAAGCTCCCTTGCAAACGTTTACTTGCATATAGAAAATACCTTGGCTTGGAATTATTTCATGAAGGTTTGTTTCCAAGAAGATGGACTAGAAGTTACAGTGAAATCACTGATATCATTTCAGAGATACCAGAAACACAATTAACTATCACCCACAACAAAATATCTAACGTAGATTCAAGGAAACCTTTAACTTCTCATCAAAAATGTGTCCTAAGTCCTAAGCTATTTGCCTTAGTCTGGCAACACTTTATAGTGAGGTATCTACGAAAGAATTTTGAGAATTGACAGAGTTACAAAATAAATGGGAGAATCATGAAGAAGTAAAGTTCCTTGAACTCCCTCAACCACAAGAGAAAATCAATGAAACTAATAATAATGATTTGGACATTCCAGCCATTACTGGTGATGATAATCAAGAAGAAGAATATTTTAATTACAATTTTGATAAATGTATATTGGAACATGATTATTTTAGTAACGATTTATATCTCTCACAACCACCACAAGAACCAGATTACCGAGAAGTAGTAATTGAACAAACAGTCAATAATGAAATAATGACATTTGAAGATACCGTCATTAGTGAAAAAGTATTAATTGAAGAAACAGTAAATAATGAAAAAACAATATTTGAAGAAACCTCCATGTATGAAGTAGTAGTAACTGATCGGGAAGAATTGAAAGATATTTCCATGCCGGTACGTAGGCACATAATTATATTAAATCCTACTAATTTAATGTTTCTTATTTTTTATAATATAATTTTTAGAATACCATTAAAAGCCGTGGAAGGCCAAAAGGAAACAATTTAACGGCAATAGTTTTACCAAGAAAGAGACCAATATATAAAAAAAGGGTTTTGAAAAAATTAAGGTTTAAATAACTTTCAGAATGATATTTGATGTTAAATACTGTAGCGGACCGCATTTGCCATTATGTTTATATTATTACAGAAAAATGCACTTTTGGGACGTTATGCTTATAATTGTAATTTTTAATCTATATATATTTCATGCTAATTGATTTTCGTGGCGTTCGAAAGTCGCACGCTTCATTTATCTTGGTCTTAACACGTGTTTATATTTTGTAAAGGGTCTGTCTTTTACGAGTAGACCTACTTTATGAGGGCTATAAATAAAATAATCCTCAACTTTCATATACAATGAATGGAATTGTTGTAAAGCAACTACACATTCGATAGTTGAATGTTATAATTCCATATTACAAATATTTGTTTGCAGCGTCTATCTTTCAGCGATTGTATTGCAGGTAACAAGATGACTTTGAATGAGTTGATCTCAAGTACGTAGGACAGGCAATAACAGCAGAATGTTGCGCGGTCTGTTTGGGGTAGTCTAGGCCATAACCTTTCTAAATTATTATTTTTTGTGGAAAACATAGTAATTAAATACGAGATTTATGGGGGGCTGGAGATTAGGTTCTTTCAACTGTCTCTTGATAAATACTCACATAAAGTAACTTAACAAAAGAGTCTTGGGCTCACAAGAAATGGAGCGTGGAATTGTTTTTCAAATTGGTGCACGTGCATTGGGTTCCCACGATCCACCACCCGTTTTTGGCCTATAAGAGCAGAAGTAAGTTCAGGGACGTTTTAAGGTCCTTTGAGGCCCCCGGCGTACATTGAAAAATAGGCCCCTCCTTCAGGATCAACGTTCTAAATCATGATTCCTAAACTACAGAACAATTATGTATTGAAAATCTCGGGAAAATCTTCGAAAAGATCCGCACAGTTCAATCTTTGGCTTTCTATCAAAATTCAAATACATTGCAGAAAATGAGAAATTGAAGAATTTTACAAGACTTTTCCGACATTTTGCAGAGATTACAGAAATTTTTTTACTGGGGCGAAATAAAATAGGTATTGTAGGTAAGCACCTGTTTAATCTTCGTGGTATTAAACCGCAATAATTATAATTCTAATATCCGATGTGGAAAAAAGTAAAGTATGTCCTGCTTGGGGAGACAAATATACAAATGAAATACTAGTAACTAAAATTTAAAAAATTATTATAGTTATTTGAAATTCATTGCACTTTAAAATAAATACGTGATCTAATTTTTATTTTAATAGTAAATATGATTATATTCGTACCTGTTTAAAATAATTAAAAGATTTCAATTTCCTACCACTAATAACAGAGGTAGGTAATATGAAAAAATATAAACAGTAACTATAAACTATAAACACTTTACACTTGAACGACTCGGTACAGAGATCTGAACGAACTACTGAAGATTTAAAGGCCCTGGAATAAATGCAAAACTAAAAAAAAGATGAACAGTATTAAACAGGGAAGCGAGAAAATCGGTCGGATTGGAACGTGACTTAGACAATGAATTATTCCGGCCAAGTACTTGCAGCAAACATATTTATTAGCATCATTTTCAAGAGTGTACTAACAGTTTTATGATTTGCAAAATAACCAGTAAAGTAATAAAAATGTTAGTATAATGTTTCCCCAACCCGAACCCCAATCCCTGTTTGCCGATTTTACAATAGATTTCAAAAATAATC
>JABXWE010105138.1:0-11886 GCA_014611495.1 Limonius californicus | reverse complement strand
ATAAAAGTGACAGTTGAAAATAAATTTAAAGCGGATTTAATTTTAATGGATTCCAGCAGTGAAAACGAAGAAATAAATGAAATTGCAAGTGCAGCAATTTCTAATCTTTTACCGGCAAAATCAAAACCACAGTATGAAAAAACTTATGATCAGTTTCGGCAGTGGTGTTCTACGAAAAAATTGGAAAAGTAACAGAAAATGTTTTGCTGGCGTATTTCGAAGAAAAATCAACCACCTTAAAATCACCAACACTTTGGTCGTATTTTTCGATGTTGAAGGCCACATTGAGCGTTAAAGAGAATATCGATATTCGTAAGTTTACAAAATTAGTGCCCTATCTGAAGAACAAAAGCGTAGGTTACAAAGGAAAGAAGTCGAAAGTTTTAAGCAAAGAGGACGTCAGTAAATTTATTAATGAAGCAGATGACAATATGTATTTGCTAATGAAGGTAAATTTATTATACTAATGTAATACAAACCTAAAAAATAGTTCCATTTATAGACGGTGTTAATTTTGGGCATATCTGGAGCCCTTCGACGTGAAGAATTAACTAAAATGAAGACGACTGATATACAAGATAAAGAGTCTAAGTAATTATTAGGAGTGTTATTTATATTTTGTAATTAGGTTGTTAATAAAACCATTAAACTTCATTAAAATTACCTCTGGTTATTCCTCTCTTCGTTTCTGTTACTGTCAATCTAATTTCGTGTTCATAGTGAAAAAAAAAAATATTTTTTCACTGAAAAAATATTTTTTTTCATTAATCAAAAATGACAAACTTTGCAACTTGATAGCGATACATAAATGTCACGTTTTTTTGACAACTGTAGAAAAAATACATTAAAACCTACTGAGTACGATAAACTTCAATTGTTTTTATCACTCATTGCTAGAACCGTTCAACGCCTGCTCGAATATTGGCACTTTCAATAGAATACATTTTGGTAAATATCTCCGTTATTTATCAACCGACTTTGAAAAACTTTTTTTGTTGTATTCAGCATAAAGAATGCTATCAGATGAGGTATCATAAGGGGTACTTTGCTATTTGAAATTTTAAAGTTGGAGTTGCTAGGGCTTAGGGGTTGAGAGGTGGGGGGTTGAAAATTACATCTGTAAATGACAATTTAAATATAAAAATCGACGTGTCCGAGTATTTTTATGAAATATTTTTCTCAACGATTTTATAGATTTTATCCGTTACTTTTGGGAAGCACTTTTGTATGTCCCCTTCCTCAAGTAAGGTTTGTAGATTTACGATTGCAATTGCTAGTTTCGTTGCATTTCGACAACCTGCCGTAGCCCGGGTAGTTTTAGTACCTCTGACCTGCGACCTGTTCCAAGCGCTGTCTTGGTTAGGGATCTGCAAGCAGCTTGAAAATCGATGACGTCTTTCCTTGTATTTTCATATGGGATATACAAGAAGGTTTGTTTGGCAGTTGGTATGTTCTTTTGAAATTTGCCGCTCTATATGAATTAATTTCTTAATTTAATTGCTTCATAAGAATTAATTACGTTATTTTAATTGCCGTTTGTATGTTAACAGTTTTGGTTACTTTGTGTCTTTCTAAGTTTGAGTTGTGTTGACAGTTCCTTTTGTGTCGAAATTGCCGAATGTTGTTTTTCTTTCTCGCGCTTGACCTTAACGCTTCCGAGAACTCACGTGTTAAGTTTCGTTCTAGAACTTTTAAATGAAGTTTCGTAATATGGTGCAATTTCGTTTGGAGGGCGATGCAGCTTCATGTCGCGTTAAGTATTCAGTCTTTCACCTTTCATGGCTCCGGTCTTCCCAAATTACATCTTCAGGGGAGGGCCGTAAATAAATCGAGTGCTGCAAGTGTCGGCTTGGGTTTTCGACGGGTATACCTGGTGTAATTTTCGTTTCGTTGTTTTACCATGGGGTGAAAACAACACATCGACAATTGTCGGATCTTACAGAAGTACGCTAGGATTTTAAACCCAAACAAAAAGCAATTCTTGGTAAATTAGCCGATCGCCTTTCGGCCGATTAATTTCGAAGCCCAGCGCCTGTCCCTTCGGAGAGTCCTGCCTATCGTTCAACTATTGGCAGCCTGTTGAAATCACCGTATTTTCCTGCATCTGGAAATTTCCCTTACATTGTGCCTATCTCGCTCTAATACATCTAGCGGAAGTTAAGGTACAAACAGACTAGCTTTTTTTGTGTGTGGTGAAAAGAAACTTACGTGCGACTTGCAAAATTTGATCTAATTAAACTTTGTTTGTTGGAACAAAAAGCGACCTTCAGTAGCAGATTGTTTTTATTTGCACTAATATTTGTAAAACGTAATTTCGTTTATATTGTATGATGCCTGTAACCCCGATGCCTTTGGCCACGCAGCTATTTGAATAAAGTAAACATCGTACGCCCAAAGGCGGCGAGCTTCGTTTTCCGAACGTTCAAATATTTGTTGTAAAACTATAAAAACACAGTTGATTGTCCTTTTTTTTTGTAGTCATTTCCTGTATCGCCATTTCAATAGTTTCATTATATGTGTTTAAAATTTATTGCTTCTTTTATGACTGTGTACTCTGTATTTGTATGTGCATGAATTTTGCAAGCTTAAATATATAGGAGGAGACACAATAAAGGTGAGTTCCATTCCCGTAAGCTGTTGGGCTTTTCGGCCTTCCACGAGGACCTACAATCAGCTGGATTTGGAAGGTGGCGCCCACAAATTTTGACTTACCCTGTACACAACTAAAGATTTCCTCCCGTAAGCGATTTTCACGAACTGCCCCTACTCCTCTGAGCTAAGCTGTAGGCTGTTTTCCACCTATCTGGTTACGGGTCGTCGGAAAAGTACCATTGGCCCGTAACACAGTAACTCACAACATTCGCCAGACGGATTGGTAAGTTGAAGCAGGATGTAGGAGGGATAGAGGCGTATTTGATAGGATTAAGATTGCGGCATGAATCCCTCTCAATACTAGGAGGAGAGAGAGACAAAGAGAACCAAGGGTCGCGTCCCTGAAGTAAGTTTATTCTCCAACGGGATCACTGAGAAGTGTCTACCCGCTACCGCTACAGATGTCTGTGTACTGAACTTATTTAAAATATTCCGTTAATACCGACTAGTACGTGCCAAAATAAAAATAAACCACCTTTTAAAATGATTTAAAACACAAAAAAGAAGGCAAACGTCCATAGATCCACAAAAGATTAAAAATAACGGTGAACAATTTAGACAAGAAGTGAAACTAAATATAAACGAACTAACCACCGACTACGAGAGAGAGGAAGTGTCAGAAAGAGATGATGATGGTCGTCCATTTATGATAAGACCGCCCAATATTAAAGAAAAGGTGTTAGATTTAATTGAATTGGAGCCTACGAGAAGTGTACGTGGTATTTTTTTCGGATTGTAGACATACCAAAATCTACAGTACCAGAATATTATACGACAGAGGCCTACATCCTTTCCGAAAATCGAAAGTGCAACACACTACCACAGGATTATAACGCACGAGGTAGGTACTGTGAATGGCTATTAAACTAACATAAGTAAAATTCGATTTTTTATCGGCAATATTTTGTATACAGATGAGGCGACATTTACGCAGAATGGGATTTACAATACTGATAAGAGTCATATGTGGGCAGATGAGAACCCTCATGCACCTCATGTTAGAAGTCATCAATATCGATACCGTGTTAATGTTTGCGCAGGTATGGTAAATAATTATTTAATTGATTTTTTATTCTGCCAAATCGTCTTAATATTGAAAATTTCCTACATTTTCTACATGAAGATTTTCAAATAGTATTGGAAAATATTCCACTGATAATTAGACAAAATATGTGGTTCGAAGAAGATGGTGTTCCAACCCATTACGGAATCATAGTTCGAGATTGACTTCAAAATCATTCTCCAGATCGGTGGATTGGTTGTGGAGGGGATGCTATAGCTTAGCCGCCAAGGTCACCTGATTTAACGCCCTTAAATTTTTTACGGAGTTATGTGAAGGATTTAACAAATCGTATCAATCAAGCGGTTGCAAGTCTAAACGAACACATGCTCCAACGAGTAGAAAGTATATATATTGTTCTGGTACCTCCCACCTTAATACGTTCAGCAACCAAAGAAAGAAATGCCTGCGATAATTAACCCACTTAATTCCAAGATAAAATAACGTATTAAAATTAATGAAGGTAATTCACATCCAATACCACGACTGTAAGAGACTCTCAGGGTAAGTATGCTATATCACGGACTTGAAACATACTATGAAACTGTTTAATTTAGACAAAGTAATAAATGTTCAATAATTACTATAAATGAAGTCTGAATTTACAACCCATTACATGAATGTTCCCTGGTTTTACAAATTTTAAAATTATACCAATGAAAGGTATGAGAATCACAACCGAATTTTCTCGATTACAGTCAAAACTTTAGTTTAATGTATCATCAACCTTGTTCGACGCCACAAAAATAAATCACTAACCTCTTCCTTCAGCAGATCTCACCAACCAGGACCAGAACACTCCTACCAGCTGTCCAGAACTTTATTAACCTCCACGAGATACGTAAATGCACATTTCTTTCTTGTATCTAATTTTTATCGTAACCAGTAAATAAAATTTTCATTTTTTTTCCTCCTACCAATAAGGACCAACATTTTCAAACACAACTTCCTATCTACTAATAAATCACACAATATCTAAACAACCATCGGACACCGCATGCAATGGATAGGAATCACTCTCCATTCCTTTATACTCTAAAGAAAATAAATAAATGATCTAAAATATATTTTCGAATTGATTTAAGCCAAAAAAGAAACAGATCATCGAAAGCTCCAAATATCACCACACATCATCCCTGTTTTCTGCTGGTGCTTTTTGTAACGTAATGTTGTAATGTTGTAATACGACTCGTGTTACAAGAAGCATCAGCAGAAAGTTATCCGACAAGACCTGAAGATGGCAAATGTGATTTTGCCGAAACGTCAAGACAACCACCGCGGTCCATCCTAGGACCAAGAAGTTACCACGCGGAAGAATACCTGGAGGCGAATCACAGATTATATATATATATATATATATATTGCCATGATTTTTATATTAAAATTAATGTAATTATTATTAACAATTTGTTAAATGTCTTTATTATGCTTTAAACTACTCTAAAATACCTTCGGAAGGACTGTTGTATATTAAAAAGGATATTTATTGGTACAAAAATCCATATTTTAACCTGAAATATAGTCTAGATAGATTAATAATGTCATAATTTATTACAATTAATGTAAAATGATAGTTAAAACTGTATTTATAAACCTGTTATAAGTAAAAACTGTTATCGATACTTCGTACGATGCTTCGTAATGTGGAATATGAACTCAAAGTGAAGTTTTACAGTGTACGGCCTTTTTAAAATCCTGTTGTGTGACTAAAGAGTCATTGTAGACGATGATGTGGGTCTTTTTGGACAGTACCAGAGCCTAAAACTCAAAAATTACAGTTATATTAAGTTTATCAATAAAAAGTATATATTTTTGATTTATTAGGTTTTATGTTAGCTTGTCTGCAACCCACCACACACAATTTCCCAATTCGGCTTGCAACCGTGGGATCTTAATGCTAAAAACCTTCTCTGGAATTTCTGTCGTTCGGATTCGACGTTAAACTGTAGGTCCCCCATGTTTCTACCTTAGCGCTGAGGAGAAACACGTGGCAGAGAAGAGGCCGATGCCCAGCAGTGGGACGGAAAGGCTGTTGATGATGATGTTAGCCAAATTAGTTTAATATTATATCTAGGAAGGTATTTAGCAGGTTTCTTTATTGAATTGTGTTGTTTATTTGACTATAATTGTGTTAGTTAACAATTTTCGAAAATTGTAGGTTAGATTTGGATTTTCTTAATTTATAACTATTCTTTGGTGAAAAATATGATGGAATGGAGGTATTTGAGCTTGGGAAAATCTATGTGTTATATTTTTGTAAGTATTGGTATGTAATTTAATTATGTATTTTTAAATGAATATTGTAATATTAATTTGATTTGGTGACTTTGACAGATTTATGCCTTGTTTGGTGTCACAATGTGTATTTTGATGTGAGTAACACAGTGATGAAAGTTGTTTTTATGTAAATTTATTTATAAAAAAGTTAATTTAGTTTATAGGATTTTCATGTAATTTAGGTAATTATTGTACTTAATTTCTATTGGTTGAAATTCTCTAGAAATTTTCGATTTTGTCCTTGTTTTTAGACGTTGCTTAGAAACGATGCTTTATTGTTGAATTTGTAGAGGTTTCTGGCAAGGAAAAATTGAATAAGTTACTAATTTGCCTTCGAACAAAGCGCACGTTAAATCAATTTGTGCTCATTTTAATTTCCTTGTTTAAAATTTAAAAGTAGGCGTGGCTTTGTAAAATTAAGTTGGGTTATGTAACTTTGTTTACAAAAATTTAAACAGTTAGTAAATGTAAAGTGTAACCAGAATTTGTGTTTTAATTCAACTATAGTGCTTAATAATAAAAGAATTTACCAATTAATTTTTAATCGAAGTGTGTTTCTTTTGTGGAATTTTTCTGAAAAGAAAAGGGAATAAAATTTAAATCTTTTATTCACTTATTAAAATAATAATCCTGTGGTATTAAAAAGAATTAAAGAACTTACCTTAACAAATTCGAACATTTAACTGAACAATTATAGTAATTCAGTGGTTTTGTTTCGCAAACTGTCGAATTTGCGATCTTGATGCTGTCATAGTTAAATTCAAATGGATCTTATCTAGACAACGAGACCTTCAAGCAGTATAAATGCAGCTGTTGCAGAATTCGCAAGAAATGGTGTCTACGTTATGATCAAAGGGACTGGACATACAAGATAAGTCGTAGTTTATTTCTATGTTTAAAAGATTATGTATTTTATTTGCTTCATAATTAACTATCTAACTGGTGGAGCCACGAAACTTTACCTTGAGATTACAGGAGTCTATATAGATGCTAGGATATTTAACTGATGTTTATTTAATTTGAGCTAACACTCAAATTTGGCGCCCAACTAAAGTTATATTTTAAATAATCATTCGATTTTTTCATATTTATTATTATTAATAAACAAAATCCATAGTAATATATATATATATATATATATATATACCTGAAATTACAATACATTTACAACAATTGAATCATTTGATGGATATTTTTCATCGGGAGATATTAGCAAAGTTCAGAGATGGATACTGGATTCATTTCTATTTGACCTAAATTCGATGGACGACAGCGATTGAATAAAAGATGATCTTATTGAAATACGAGCCAAGGCACGTATTCAAATGGAATTTAATAAACTGGAGTTACAACAATAATTCTGGTGTACAAAGTAAGAATCTTATCCACAGCTGGCGAAAGCAGTATTGCAGACACTTCTAGCATTTGCCATCACCTACCTGTTTGAAATTGGATTTTCAACACTTTTGCATCTATAAACAAAAGCCAGAAATCGCTTACATGCAAGTGATGATTTACGTGGGTTCTTTCAAAGACGGAGCCTCGCTTCAAAAGTATTACTATGAATAAGCAACATTAACCTTCCCTTTAAAAATTGAGATATTGTTTTATATGCATATGTAAATGTATGTATATATTTTACAATAAATAAATTATCTTGCAATAAATGTAATTCCCTAAATAAAAAATCGGAACAAAATTTTCAAGGGGGTGCGTGAACGTATTTTCAGATTCAATGGGGTGCCAATCACCAAAAACGTTAAGAAACACTGCCACAGACTAAAGAAGAACAAAGTTGGTACCAAATTTGCAGTAAATGTTCAATGTTCAAGAGTTAAAATTGGTCTGAATTTTTAAGCTAGGCGATTACGAAAAATTACGCGATTTAAGTGGTTCTGTAAGACTGGACTTACATCATTCTAAATTCATATAATAAATAAACGTAAATGTTTCAAATATACATGGGAGTCTTCAGAGATGCGTTTTGTATATAAATTTTAATCGATTTTGTAGGCTTTCCAAATCATTGGTGATAAGTGTTTACGGTTGCGTGAATTTTAATGATTTCATTTTGATTACTTGATAGAAAAGAAAACTAAAAGTACAATAGAGCACTTAGATATCGAAAACTTCAAGCTCATCGCACCTGCACTAAAATTTTACTGACTTACAAGTGTGATTGTGTAAATGGCCGCCCAGAATTGTTTTTGTATTTGAGCAATCGTAACATGTACTTTTTTAATTATGTTACATATCAGCCAACAAACATTTATATTCTAATCTGTATAAAGAAAATGGAAAAATTTTAATATTTAAGTTTGTATATTCGAAGGTTCTAAAAAAAAAAGATCGAAGGACATTTATTGTTTCAAACAAGAGACTAAAGGCACACCTACAAAAGTACAACAGAACGGTTCTTTACATGACTAAAAATTAACTAGGAGAAAAGACTGTTACCAACGGAATACAAGAAATCATCTAAAGAAATAGTAATATTTTTAAATCTCGACACTTAACTTGCAAATTTCATATTGTTGCAAATGCTAGACCGAGAATAGTAATTTTTCTTTATTTCTATTTCATGATTAGAAAACTCACATATTCGAACAAACAAATTACTTAACTCTGACGCAGCTTTCGTTTTTACTACTGCATGCTTTACGACTGCTTCTTTGCATACAATTTTTTTTTGTTGCAATTTCATTAGGAAGTTTGACGTAAATGCAGTTAAAATGTGGTGAAAACTGATCAGTCGACTTCGAATGTTCTACGTGAAGTGTAGTGGCTCCTGACTTGTAAAGGTAAGCAAATGTTACAAAATATAATCGTTATAATTAACAATTGGCCAGTGACAGGGAAAGATCCAACACTTTCCCATACGAAAAAGTTTTGAGGGTAGCGTGTAGGTGATTGAAAATGTAGGAACATTGATCTTTAAACTGCAAAGTCGTCAAAAGATATATATTTGTAGTGCTTTGCGGTTTGCCTTGTTGGAATTTAGGGTCTCCCTCCCGTTACTTAAGTCTTGTTACAAATGTAGAGTACAGCTTTAATTTAGAATAATTTTTGTTTTGATTTCGGGAGTAGTGAAAATTAATACAAGCTGGTTGTGAAACGTTTTCAAGGTGTTGACAATACGTTCAATTTTTGACCTTAATTTTATATTTAAGAACTTACAAACATCACTTAGAACATTAACATATACTATTTTTGTTGCTGAATACAAAGTTATAAAAATTTATAGGTTTGAAACCAAATGTTATATGACTGTATGCACAGCGAGTAGGCAGTGTGCAAAATTTGCATGCTCTATTTTCTAGCGCCCATAGCAGTATTTGAAACGAAACTAGAAATTTTCAGAAATCTCTACTGTTGATAAACAAGTTATAATGTGTAAAACGATTCAGAAACAGCTCGTACATTGTCGTGTATAGCTTGAGATTTTTAAACTTAACCCATATGATTTTGCACTTGCAGGTTGTTGGCGTGTTCGCGTAGACGCTGCAGCAAATATTATTATGTTTTCTTTCTTTTTATTATATTACTTCGCTTCAGTATAAATGTATGAATAGATACGAAAGCGTGGTGGCTGTGATATTCTTGAAGTATATTGACTTATCTAGATGTTTGTGTTACGCAGTTGTTTTGATAACATATGCTCTCTGTAAGAAATTGTAAATATCTAATCATGCGTATAATAATGCGACAAAGAGATCGGGGGTTGATGTAAACATTATAGTGCGTGGTGCTCTTGCTAAGAGATAGTAACTTGCTCAGGTACTCCCGTTAGACGGGCTTAAAGACCCTGGCGGGTACCGATGATAGTAAGTTATTTATTTTCATTCTTTTTATTCTATTATTATGGTTCATTATAAACTTATAGATATGAAGCTTTGGGATTATAATATACACGAAGTATATTAACTTAGCTAGATGTTTGTGTTTGGTCTTTCAAACATAGGCTCTGTGTATGAACGTGTTAATATCTGTCATGTGTATCTTAATGCAGTAAAGAGCGTTGAAGTAAATATTACAGGACGTGGTGTTGTGTTAGGTAGTTGTTTCGAAAGTAGATGTTGGAGAGGGGAAAATTACAACCCCAAGGATGGCTTTACAGGTAAATTTGTATCCAGCATGTGATTGCTCATGAATTTTTGAGTTAAATATCTAGCTGGTTCAGATTTGCCATTATTAGAAATTTACGAGTAGAAAAGTAAAAGTTATATTTAATTAGGTATGATATTAGCACAGTTCAAATCGTTACACAGATTTTAACTGCGGTACATTGTAAGCAACAGGATTTGCAATTTTTCTGTGTTTTCTGAAATTATTTAATATTAAATTCCTCTCACCACTAAAAATCATAAGCTATTCAAAATAATATATTTGTGTACAATAACAGTTAAATATTAAATAAAAACATTCTGACAGAACGCATTTTTAAAAGAACTGTTTGCAAAATGCGGTGATGTGCGTTTTTTATACTTTACACGTGCTTACCTAAAAGAACGACACATTTATTTAATTTAACTATGTGTATTATTTGATATTTTCCACATCTTAATAGGATTGCGTCACCTAATACTAAAAGTGTAGTAAGATTTTCCTTCTATCCTGCCAGACAACTTGCATTTGAATGCACATGATTAAAATATACACAATTACGTACCTATATCGTCGTTTTGGTTGAAGTCGATTAAGTTCCCGTTGCGAGAGTTCGGCGGTTTGGTCTGATTTGACAAGTGTTCATTACGAAGCAGTAATGTTAATGGATACGCAAGGTTCGGCCGTCTTCGTCTTTGACGTTAAGATGTCAATCAGTGTCGTCGTTTAACACTAGTTGGCGTCCTGGCCTTAGTCGGTGAAATGGTCTTCAAACAGCAGTCGGCATCATGGGCCTCGTCGGTGTTTTGGCCATCCGAAACATAGAGTCGGCGTTTTGGACATTCAGCGGAAAGCCATAGACCCAAAATCATAAAAATAAAGAAATATGTAAAGCCATTATTCAGCAAGACCGGGTAATAATTCGTCAAGTTTTTTAAAGTTTACAAATTGGTGGATTTCTAGCTTGTTGACAGAACGCAAGTTGAATCGTTTGCGAATTGCTTCTTCTTTACTGTAACGATGCAAGTGAGAAGGACATGAATTTATGCACTCAATTGTGGCAACTGATGAAACCTGTGTACAGTCGAAACGTGCGTGCCTACAGCGGTGCCACACCACATCTCCTAAGTCAACGAAAGCAAAACCTATGTTGTCAACAGGTAAAGTGGTGGTATGGATTTTTTATGGATTCTCAAGTCGTGCTTTTTGTAGATTTCGTTACAGAACGGCGTACAACTAATGCAGACTATTATTGGCGATGCTTGCGCAATGTTAAGCAGGCGGTCGTTAACAATCGGAAGAAAAGCAAGTTTTGTTTGCGTTCTTCAAAACAATGCTCGCGCTTATAACGTTGCAAGAATAATTTAAATCATAAAGAATCTTCAGTGCGACCTTCTTCGGCATGCAACTTGTAGTCCTGATGTTTCTCTCTCCCATTTTTATTTGTTTTTACTGTACAAAAATTGATACGCATGCAGCCTGTTACGGGTCAAACGAAGCTTTTCTACAGGGTGCGTCGGAATAAGTAATCTTAATACAAACCTGCAGAAGTTCCTCGTTTTAGCGCAGCAAAACGGCAGTTGCTCTCAGTAGCTCAGTCGAAGGAGGGGTGGTTCTCAAGAGTTTGCTCATAAGAGGGAAAGTAAAAGGTCGAAGTCTTATACAGGGTACGTCGAAGAAAGTATGGGCGCCACCTCTTCCTGTGTCAATGATACAGAGCCTTCGGGAAGAGGGCGAAAGCCTGCTATCTTACGGGATGTTCTAATCTTACCTTCCTGGGTCTCTCTTTACAT
>JABXWE010105137.1:0-13785 GCA_014611495.1 Limonius californicus | reverse complement strand
GTGAAAAAAAAAGTATATACACCTCGGTAGAAAAGTCTTATAGCCCTCGGGCCTTACATCCCTCGGCGCTACGCGCCTCGGGATCTAAACTTAGCCCTCGGGCTATAATAGTAGACTTTTCTACCTTGGTGTATAATATACTATTTTCTACAACTGACACATAAAACTGACATTAACGTTTCAATAAGCGTGCGTGAAATTGCGTTTCACACACTAGATCGTAAATTATACACTGCACCCGTACAAGCAAATATTTTTACACAATGGCGTCGATTGTTTGAAAATATTTCTACGTCTCCTTAGCAACTCAACAAGGGACTTGACCATGTCATTTATTGATAGATTTTTATATTTTTTTTAATTTATATAGTCTAATTGGCCTATTTCAGATAAGTTGTAGAAAAAGCATTGTTTATATTACGCGCGTGAAGGTCCTTTTAACAGTTCGACGTTTTTTTTTGTCTCGACCTTCGGTCTCGGTCTCCGTTAAAAGACATCCTTCACGCCCTTAATATAAAAATAGAAATTCTACAACTGACACATAAAAGTGACATTAACGTTTCAATAAGCGTGCGTGAAATTGCGTTTCACACACTAGATCGTAAATAAAAAATTTTACGCACTAGATTTTAAATTTATTATTACAAAATTTGAAAAAATAACAAACTACTTATTTATTATGATAACGAATGTTGATAGTAAAATTGGAACAATTCTCAATTAGCTTCACGCTGGGTGACACATCTGACGCATTATAATGTTAAAGTTTTGAAGTTCCGATGAGGACGACACAATTGTTGCACAAGATTTGCTTCCAACTTCGCCAGAGGTGGACGCCGTGTTCAATATTCCAACTTCGCCAGAGGTGGACGCCGTGTTCAATATTTTATTTGCAATTTTAGTCTTGTTATCTAGGGAGTCTTCAATATATTCTTCCGCTACGGAAGAAGACTTCCAACCTCCGTGTCGCTTAATTGTCAAAAGATCTCCACCAGCATTGGCCAGAAGAGTAGTAGAAAAAATGCAGCAATGAGACTGGGTATTTCTCCAATTTTATTTATTTCTACGTTCTGATTTACACATCTGCCTTTTGCATACTTCAGGAAAAGGCGACTGCTCGTAGTAGATGATGGTCGCAAATTTTTATATTTTCTATATATTTCAATATATTCCAACCTCGAAACCGTAAAACTGCGATCCCTGTGGGTTTTGGTATCGACAACTTTGACGATTAATATGCGTCCCATGTCCTCTACGTCACCTACTCCCATGTTTGTCAGTTCCATTCTGCGACAAGCACCGTAGACCCCTAAAATCAGGACAATCTGCAAACAAATAAACATAATGTAAATACACTGGTTTTTGTTAAAAAGATTTTTACCTTCATCAACAAATAATCTGTATCCTCTGCTTCAGCCAGAAATTTTTCGATGTCATCCTTTGTCAAAATTGCAGATTTTTTCCCATGGTAGTCGACACTCTTACTTTTTAAGTAGGGAATCAATTTTGGAAACTTCCCAAGATTTATATTTTCTTTCACATTTAACGTGCTCTTCAGCATTGAGAAAGTAGACCAAAGGGTTGGGGACTTTACTTGCCTGGATTTTTGTTCTAAATACGCCAGAATCACATCTTCTGTAATTCTTTGAACCTTCTTATCCAGGCACCAGTCTTTAAATAAAGAATATGTTTTTTCATACAGCGATTTGGACTTCCTGGGTAGTAAATTATCAATTGCTGCCTTCGCATCGTGAATCAATTCAGCAGGAATCCCTTTGGCGGCCATAACTTCGTCCTCTTCGCTACTGCTCATTATTTTCAAACGAAATTATACACTGCACCCGTACAAGCAAATATTTTTACACAATGGCGTCGGTTGTTTGAAAATATTTCTACGTCGCCTTAGCAACTCAACAAGGAGACTTGACCATGTCATTTATTGATAGATTTTTATAATTTTTTTAATTTATATTGTCTAATTGACTTATTTCAAATAAGTTGTAGAAAAAGCATTGTTTATATTACGCGCGTGAAGGTCCTTTTAACAGTTCGACTTTTTTTTTTGTCTCGACCTTCGGTCTCGACAAAAAAAACCATCTCTCCGTTAAAAGACATCCTTCACGCACTTAATAGAAAATAGCTATTTAAAGTCATCTAAATGAATGGGATATATTACTGCCGTTCACAGTTTAGACAAAGAACATTATAAGGAAAGGTATTCTGTGTGGAAAACCTAAAAAAAGTAAAGTTATCTGGTTTTTCTGGGAGGCGCAAAGTAGTTGTTGCGCAAACGCAACATTGGTAAGATACGATATTGAGACAAATGCAACAGTGCACCTGCAAGTGGCGCTTGAGTCATTGTCTGATTGTTTGTGACCGAGCAGAGTTGTTTATGTCTAGACAGTAGACCAATTGTTTATTTTAAACTGTAATAATAATTGTATCCAGAATATATTAACTGTCATTTTGTGTATACATCAACCTCGTTTGAAGATGGTAAGTACTTATTTTTATATAATTATGTATATACATACAACACAACCAATTTTCTAGTATTGGTTTCCTTGTTATGCTAGAGCCGGCATGAGGCCAAACGTGCCCTTACCGTAAAGGAATTAGAATAAATTATTGATACAATAGATGTTGATGAGGAAATTGATATTGCTTATATTCCCCCAGATGTTGACAGTCTAACTGACGAGGAAAATATTGACTATAATGAAATTGGTGATACTCAAAATCTGCCGCATGATTTAGCAGGTACCTTTAATATAATGATTCCGGAAAGTGCAGAACGCGGACTAGAATCTGATACCGAGGAAGCGAACGATGCTAACGAAACAATATTCAATAATAATATTCAAAACCTGCCCATTGATGTCAATATTCTGGGGGAGTCTGTAAGCGGCACATCATCTGGTATAAAGAAAAAAGTAGTGAAGCAAGCAAGCAAATCATCTACGGAAAAACGGAAAGTCAGGCAGGTTATTGCACCCAACAAGAAAATAAAACATGTGCATCAAAAGAGCGAAGAAACTCCAAAAGTAATTTGGGGTAAAACATCTTTAGATTATGAGAGATTTCCGGAAAGTACTCAGGAGAAGGATATAAAAAATATTTCAGAAAAATTGCATTGCAAACCTCCCTATGAATGTTTCAAGCTTTACTTTGATGAAGAAGTAATGCAGACCATTGTTGATTATTCCATAAAATATGGCCATACAGAAAAGAATAACCCAGATTTCACAATGAATTTGGATGATTTAGAAATTTTTTGGGAATACTGATTCTAAGTGGTTACCATACTTTACCACAAGTTTCTATGTACTGGTCCACCGATATATATATATATATATATATAAAGGAGTTTCAATTGTAAAGCAGAGCATGTCAAGAAACAAGTTTTATAGTATAAAGCAAAATCTCCATTTGGCAGACAATAGCCAACTTGACGTAACAGACAAATTCACAAAATTGAGACCAGTTTTCGATATAATGAACCGAAAATTTAAGCAGTTTGGAACATTTAGGCATCATTTATCTATTGATGAACAGATGGTGCCATATTTTGGCAAACACTCAGCAAAAATGTTTATAAAGGGAAAGCCTGTGAGATTTGGATTCAAGTTATGGCGCCTGGCTTTTAGTGACGGTTACCTATTCCATTTTATCCCATACAGTGGAAAATCAGACAAGGAAAGGGAACTTGGACTTTGTGGTGAAGTAATTATCAGCCTTTTAGACGAAGTTGCAAATCCAAACAATCACCAGGTATACTTCGATAACTTTTTCACAAGTTATCACTTAAGGCCCATCTTCAGAACCACGGATTTTTGCGACAGGTACAGTTCGAGATAATCGAATTCAAAAATGTCCAGTGGAAACAAATAAAGTGATGTCTAAACCTCCACGAGGAACTTATGGTGCAAGATACGATTACACAAGTGAAATAAGTTTAGTTCGTTGGAACGATAACTCGGTTGTCACTGTTATGAGCAACTTTGAAAGTGTTCAACATATTTCGCATGTGGCACGTTATAACCGCAAAGAAAAGAAAGAGGTTCAAGTGCCTCAACCACATATGATAAAAAATATAATATGTACATGGGAGGAGTTGACCTTCACGACAACGGGGTAGCAAATTACCGAATACAGATTAGAGGGAATAAATGGTGGTGGCCACTCATCGTGAATCTGATAGATAGTGCTGTGGTAAATGCTTGGAAACTGCACAGATACGTACATGCCGATGATAAAATATCACAAATTAAATTCAAGTCGGAACTGACGAGATGCTTGTTACAAAAATCTAAATTAGATACCGTAAATCGCCGACGATCCGGCTATAACGTTCTGAATGAAATCCGATTTGACAATGTCGGACATGTAATTGACAGTGACCCGAAACGCATGAATAGATGTACTGTGTGTAAAAGTAACACTATTTATTTTTGCCGTAAATGTAAAAAACAACTACATATAAATTGTTTTAACATTTATCATAAGTCAAAATGACAAAATTATAGTTTTGTTAAAATTAATATTTAACTGTTCTTACCAATGTTGCATTTACGCAACACATCTTTTTTTATGTATATAATAATTTTTTGCAGGATAAGGGATGGTTAATATTTTTTCGGATATGTCATTAAGGTAAGCAGAGATTTGGTTTAATTTTTGTATTAAGTCGCTGTTATCAATCAGTGATACATCCATCTATTGATTTTAGGCGAAGGTTAGTGCGTTTTCCAATTCGTACTAAATGTTCATGAATAATTGTAAGGATTGGATTGATTCAATTAAAATGATTCTTATGGAATGCGATGCGACGTGTTTGTGTATTTCCTCGTCTTCTAAAATAATTTTTATTAATGTTACTGTTTAATGATACTTCGCTTTCAGCTAAAGTTTTTTTTGTTTCTATACAAGTAGATACAAGAAATACAACAAAAATATAACAAATAATAAATTCTATAAATATAACAAAATTAAGTTTTTTTATGTGTCAGTAATAAACCAACTAACAAATAAATTAAAATTCTCCAAAAATATTAACTTTCTTTCTTAAAATGTGCTCACAAAAAACACAAACAGTCGATGGTTTTATCATTAAGGGAGGGCCGAATTGTTGGATCCCGGAATCCCGTTATTGTAAGCACTATCAGACGCCTTTTATCTTATTCTTGCAATCAAATTTTCTTTCTTTCGTTTTTCTTTTGCAGTACACTGTCATGTCATGGTAAATGGTAAAAAAACGCGACGGCAAGCTACAAAACAGCTTTGACATTACGGCCATGACGGAAAATTTGTCGTCAGCATCATTCAGTTTTTTGCAATTAGTTTCGAATTTAATTTATCTTATTATTTTACAAAACGATCAACATCTAGGTACCATTTGATTTAACACAGGTATGAAAAATTATGTCACTCAGGTGGCGGCCATCCTCTCGAATGTTGTATCTGTGGCGAAATTGGTAAGAGCAAGGAATTATGGTACAGATGTGTTTTATGTTCTTCATGGAACCATGCGGAATGCACAGGTGTAGATACGCCAAACAATTATAAGTGTGACTTCTGTTTAGTTTAAATATTATCAATAATGGTTATTTTGTATTTTGGCGTTAGCAATAAGTATTTGTTTTAAATTAAGAATTGATTTCTTTAAATTAGTTTTAACGCGCACCATTCCCAAACCGCATGCGCATGATTACCCGCTAGATTGGGGAATCGTGCGCAAATGCACTTTTGCACATTTTGCATCATTGTGGTTTTACACTTGCATTTTCTACATGTTTCATGTAGAATTACTAACACTAACTTTAACGTTTTTAAACTGACGCTAGATGTAATCTACTTATACAAGAGCTATTTTAGCTTAAGTGCGCACCATTCCCCCACTCTCCCTTACAGTTTGTTTGCTGAACGCCGGCGTAGCAGTGAAGGATATCCCCAGGGGCACTTGTTGATTCATGTTAGTTGAGGTTATTGTTATCGTGAATTTTTCTGATAAGTTTATTATGGCTGAAATTATAAAAAAAGACAAGAGGGAGCGTGTGGCCAATTATTCAGCCATTGAAGTGAGGTTGTTGGTCAATAATATTTTGGAGTTTAAGAACGTCATTGAAAATAAGACTTCCGATCTTGTCACGTGGAAAGATAAAGGCCGAGCATGGGAAGAAGTGACCAACTAATTTAATTCAAGAAGTCCGCAGGGTGTGCACCGACATGTAAATAATTTAAAGAGCAAGTATGAAACGATGAAACAAGCGTTAAAGAATAAAATGGCCAAACAGAAGTGCGGTATGTATAGAACCGGAGGTGGCCCTGTAGAAATGGTATTGTTTGAAGATTGGGAGGAGCGGACACCCTCAAATTGCGGACTAACTAATCCTTTAATACTTCAAGCACATAATTTGTAAACAAGACAACCCTTACGGTTCCAGGTAGTTTATATAAGGGATCGCTAATGACAGTACTAATCTCTTTTCTTATACTTTCTTTTCCGATACATTTTGAAGTGTTTATCAGTAATCAGTCTGATGGAGGTGGGCGATGGAACCACACATTATTTGTAGTGAACAGGGGAAACCCTTGCTCGTTTTGACTGGGTTCAAGTATTCGCAAAAGAAAGTGTTAAAAAGTGGTGAAGTGTTTTGGACCTGTACCAAGAACAATTGTTCTGCGAAAATGTTCACAGTTGGCATTGAACATTTGGTTTCTAGATCAGACGACAACCACAGTCATAGCCAAAACGAGAAACAATTAATACGACAAGTTTTGACCCAGTCTGTAAAAAGAAAAGCTGTAGATGACATCTCGGACCGTCCAGCAAAATTGATTCACACGGCTTTGAAAGAATATACAGGTATGTGTAATTTGCAATTGAGGCGTTGCTTACAAAAACAACCATAGTCCAAAAGTTCAAATGTTGAAATTTATGTTTTTGAGGACGCCCGATCGATTGGTGAACTCGGTTTCTGCAAAAAGATCCGTAGTCCGAAGTTATAGTACAGAAAAGATTAGGTAGCTCTACAAAAACAACCATAGTCCACTCGAGTTTCTATAAAAACAACCATTGTCCTGGACAATGGCTGTTTTTGCCGGAAATTCATGTACCCACCTATCTTGTCACATTTTGAGGTTATGGATTTATTTGTTCGTAATAATTATGGCGGAGTTTTGTGATGAAAATAATGCGACAAACTGGAAGAAAAAGAAGGAGAAATGCGTGAAAAAAGAATTAGCCATCAAGAAAAAGAAAATCAGCGGTGTTGCACATATAAAGCATGTGGGAAAGCCAGTACCTGCCAGACATACAGGTCCAGATTGTAGGTGGGTGTAAAATAGAAAATAATACGTCGCATTGAATTAATGACAGTTTTATTTTGTTATTTCAAATGCTCTCGTTTTAAATGTTTCAACTGTTAACGAGAATATGCGCCAGGCGTTATTAGATCAGTTTAACTCGATGTCATCGAAGGATGAACAAGATGCCCATTTGGTTGGTTTAATCGCCATGAGTCCTCCGCAGCGTCGTAGACCAGAGTTGTACTTAATAATAGCGATAGTGATTCAAGTATAGAAGACAATAACATTTATAGGATTAAACCGTTTAGCAACAATGCAGTGTATTCTTACAAGGTTAGAACAGATGGTTATGAACATCCAGTATGTTTTAAGGCATTTTTAAGTATCTTTGGTTTCACAAGATCAAGAATACGGAGATTACAAGATCATACAGAAAAGAACAAGTACAGAAAAGATTAGGTAGTTCTACAAAAACAACCATAGTCCACTCGAGTTTCTCTAAAACCAACCATAGTCCTGGACAATGGCTGTTTTGCCGGAAATTCATGTACCCACCTATCTTGTCACATTTTGAGGTTATGGATTTATTTGTTCGTAATAATTATGGCGGAGTTTTGTGATGAAAATAATGCGGCAAACTGGAAGAAAAAGAAGGAGAAATGCGTGAAAAAAGAATTAGCCATCAAGAAAAAGAAAATCAGCGGTGTTGCACATATAAATCATGTGGGAAAGCCAGTACCAGCCAGACATACAGGTCCAGATTGTAGGTGGGTGTAAAATAGAAAATAATACGTCGCATTGAAGTAATGACAGTTTTATTTTGTTATTTCAAATGCTCTCGTTTTAAATGTTTCAACTGTTAACGAGAATATGCGCCAGGCGTTATTAGATCAGTTTAACTCGATGTCATCGAAGGATGAACAAGATGCCCATTTGGTTGGTTTAATCGCCATGAGTCCTCCGCAGCGTCGTAGACCAGAGTTGTACGTAATAATAGCGATAGTGATTCAAGTATAGAAGCCAATAACATTTATAGGATTAAACCGTTTAGCAACAATGCAGTGTATTCTTACAAGGTTAGAACAGATGGTTATGAACATCCAGTATGTTTTAAGGCATTTTTAAGTATCTTTGGTTTCACAAGATCAAGAATACAGAGATTACAAGATCATCCCCTACTGCAAGGCAGGTCACCGAATGACCGAAGAGGGAAACATAGTAGTAGGTTTAAAAAAACACCCGACGTAGTTCTGAATTTAATAACGTCGCACATTCAATCATTTAAAGCTCGGCAGTCGCATTATTCCCGAAGAAAAAATCCCGATCGTTTATACCTGTCTGAAACGCTATCAATTAAATCCATGTATAAGATGTTTTTAGAAAAATATCGGATCAATGTTTCTTACAAAACTTACTAGATAGTTTTCACTTCGTCGTTTAATATTAAGTTTGGTTTACCAAGATCTGATACTTGCACTATTTGTGATCGATTGCTGTCAAAACTAAATTCAAGTACTGACTTACAAGAACGTAAACGTATTGAAACAGAAGAGAATCTTCATCTGTGTAAGGCAGATAAATTTTACGAGATAAAAAGACAATGTAAACTTAAAGCGCAGCAAGGGCTTATTGAATGTATAACTTTTGATTACATGCAAAACTTACCTTTGCCACATATTCAAACTGGTGATGTTTTTTTTGCAAGCCAGCTTTGGTGTTACGTGTTTGGATTACATGATTTAGCTTCTAATGATGCGAGTATGTTTGTTTATGATGAAACCATCGGCAAAAAGGGCCAAAATGATGTGACATCGTTGTTACTACATTATTTTAATAACACAGATATATTCAAAGAAGACCTAGTGCTTTTTAGTGACGGATGCCCGGGACAAAAAAATTATTTAATGGTTAGGTTTTTTTATGCATTAGTTCACATTCTTAAGCTTTTTAAAACCATTACATACTATTTTCCTATACGAGGACCTTCTCGATTACCCAACGACCAAGACTTCAGTTTGATTGAGGCCAAAAAAAGAAAGAATATGGCAGAAGTTTAGTCGGACTGGGACCGTTTAATATTAGCCGCAAGAGAAAAGCCTTCTCCTTTTACTTTGGTAAAAATCAAGCAAGAAAACTTTTTTAACATAGCTGAAGCCTTAAAACCTTACTTCAAGCCAAATCCAAAGCCATCTATGAAAATAAAACAAGTTAAAGTCATTAAAATATCTGATAATATGGACTACATCCAAACAAAGCACTCATACACAGGACCCTGGGATACTATAGACCTGCGCAATAGAAAGAAACTGCCCAGTGAACTGACACTGTCTCCTTTGTATCAAGGACAAATTCAAATAGTCTGAGAAGTCTGGCTAGGTGGTTGAAAACTCCTGACAATGTTCAGTATTATCTAAACATACAATCAAATTTTGAACAACCAAGTACAAGCTCTGGTCCCAGTCAAGTAAAAATCGAAATCGACAATGACAACAGCAGTAGCGCCGAAGACTAGACTGCTGAAGGTCATAATATATAGTAACCTGTTATTACTTACGTTTTTTATGTAAACTTGGATAGTTTTTATAAAGTATTGTTCCAGTTCTTACCTGTAGTTATTTTTTATTTCATAAAGTTTCCTGCAAAAACAACCAATGTCCGTAACATGTAATTTGCTTTTCTATTTTTTGAGGAAATGAACGGAAATTGTAAAATACCGTTTTTAGTAAGATACTATTTAAACATGAAATAAAAGGTTTTCATTATAATAGTTACAATGCAAAGACATGTAACAATGATAGAACGTTTTTTTAATTTCCCACAAAAGTAAAATTTGGACTATGGTTGTTTTTGTAAGAAGCGCCTCAATTGATATTACATTCGTTCATTTATTAATATTTTCTTGCCATTATATGCTTATAATTGGACTTGGGCAGCTTTTAACTCCCAACGCTACTTATAATACATTTGATTAATTGTAATGCTAAAATTTTATTAATTTTCAGATATTTTGATATCTGTGACTCAAAAAGACGTTGAGTGCATGCGGAATAACATTTATAACTGTATTTATGCCTAGTTGCCAACTACTACCAAAGAAGTTATGAATGTGTTAGACTCTTTAAATATAGTGACAGCAAAGAATGAACCGTTTTTATTAATTAATGATAAAGTGCGTGAAATTGTGGTATTCAATACACCAGAAAATTTAAAATTTTTGTGTGAAAGTGAAAAACTATATCTTGATGGCACCTTTAGTTATTGTACGAAGTTTTTTTTTACAACTTTTTACCATTCACGTGATTAGAAACGGACATTATATTCCAGTGTCTTTTTGTCTGTTACGCAATAAACAAGCAACAACCTACCAAGCACTTCTAACTCTAATATGCAGGAAATGTGAGGAACTGCAGCACAATCTTTGCCCAAAATACGTAGTTGCAGGTTTTGAGAAAGCAATACATAAGGCCGTAATTTCCGTGTGGTCCAACACTTCTTTAGCGGGCTGCAGATTCCACCTTGGACAAGCGTGGTTTCGCAAAATTCAAAGTCTGGGTTTAGCTCCTTTATACAAGAAAAACAGCGAGTCTGGGAAATGGCTAACGTATTTGTTTGGGTTGTCATACTTGAATCCGTAAGAAGTAGGAGAGTGCTTTGCATTTGACTTTGCTGAAATTCAACCAAAACAGCCTGCAGTTACAAAATTAGCCAGTTACCTTGTGGAAAATTACATCGAAGAAGATGCCCCATTTCCTCCGAAAATGTGGGCGGAAGCAAGTGCATCTACTGAACATACGACAAACGCTTGCGAAAGCTTCCATTCTAAATTTAATTAAAGGTTTTATACAACACCCCCATCCATATTTAAATTTTTAGATGTCTTAATAGATATGCAAACAGAAACTTATATCAGAAATTCAAAGTGTAGACGAACTAACTAAAATAAGAAATGGAAATGTTAGGCGCTGCCACGAAATGTTCGCGAAAAAACTTGTGGAATATAAGAATAATTTAATTAGTAGATTTTAACGTTGTGAAAATTGTATCTTATTTAGGTAAAGCAAAATAAGTAACTACTTTATAAATACAGCGTGTTCAGCGAGGAATGAGACAGCGCGATATCTCTAGAAAGAATGCAGATTTTAAAATTATGAAAACTTTGTTATAAATGTAAGGTAGGTGCACATATTTTGTGATAAAGTTTTTTAATTTAATGCGTCACCGCCAGGTGGTGCTACGTAACTTAATTTTTTTTTAAATGGAATACCCTATTTTTTAATCGATTTTTGGAATTTGCAATATATTTGTGATAACTTTCCTTATAACTGCTACCAACCTATCTGGTTTACTTTTCGAGAAAATGATAATTTTTATAAATTTAACCCGTAGCTCGGTACCTACATAAATGCTTTAAAAATTCGAATGAATGAAGATAAATTGATAAATTTTATATCAAATCAATGATAAAAGATTGTATTCTGTAAGATAGTAATACAGATAACAACTAAATAATACGACAATGTCCTCTAATAAATTGAAAAGTTGTTAATCATTCATAGTTGCAAAGATTAATTTATCAGAAATTTTAATAAAACTTAACAGACACCCATGACAACAAAAGAATGAATACATCATAGTGTGTTTAAGTTTGACAATCGTTGACGTTTTCGTTCTTTGACTGTTAACCCTAGGATGCATGAGTACTTCCTTATACGGCAATGCATAGCATGAGTCTCAGAGACTCATATATATTAATACACGCAAATTTAAGTTTATTTCAATTTATTGAACAGAATATTATTATAGCTTACGTTTTACACTACATTTTTATAAACTTATGTAATGCATTTTTTACAAATAATAACACTGTGTTCTTTGCAGGTAGGTGTCTTGCACTTTTTGCATCGTAAGGTGCTCATACGACCAATCTTAACGGGACACTCACTGCATCTCCTTTTTTTAGGTGGTGTGTTAGATTCCATGGTGTCTAGATCTGTAAATTCTATAAATTTTTTCATATCTTCTACAATGTTTCGTTGCAATTTTGAATTTTGAGCTCTTACTTTCATGAAGGGTAGTATTAGCATGTGAGCTAGTTCCCTCAAAAATATTCTTCGTTTGTGATTTGTGCCAACAGCATAGTCTGGATTTTCACTTATATAAAGAAAGAACGAGTTTAACGCTGCTACATCCATAATGTTCGACCAAACAGCAAATGGTCAGCGTCTAGTCTGTCTTTTGCATGTATAATTTCCTAGCATTTGGTCCATATGGTCTACTCCACCCTTAGTTTCATTATAAAATTTTATTATATCGGGTTTCTTTTTAGAGCTTTCATTATCAATTTGATCGTTATGGTGCATAGAGCTTAAAAGGTTTACGGATTTATTCTTTTTCGGAACATAACTAACAAGCGTTAAATCACCAGAAAAGCCAAAAACTGAGGAATAAACGAGCCTCTCCTTTTTGGGTAGAAAACTAATTGGAATTTCTCCTTTGTTTTTGCGAAGCGTTCCTACACATGTTATTCCAATGGTTAGAAGCTGTTGAACGAATGGTACACTTGTAAAATAATTGTCAAAGGTTATATTTCCTGAACTATTTTTTATAGATGATACCAAGGTTTTAACTACATTTTCTGAGACATTCTTTGCTATTTCTGCACCAGGCTGTTTACCTAAGTAAACTTGACCATCAAAGGCATAGCCAGTTTCGCTTTCGCATATCCAGAAGAATTTTATGCCGTACTTCGCCGGCTTACTTGGCATGTATTGAATAAAACTGCAACGTCCTCTGAATGCCAACAACTGCTCGTCAATGGTTGCAAGTTCTTTGGGAATCATAACCTTTCGACACTGAACAAGAAATAATTCCCAAACATGTCGTATAGGAGCGAATTTGTCAGTCTCCGCTCTAACAGCTCTTGTCCTTTTGTCGTCAAATCTGAGAAATCTTCTAATGCCTTCGAAACGATTCACAGACATCGTTGCCCTGTACATTGGGTTAGAACACTTGTCGAGGAATAATTCTCTCACCGGAACATCCCAACTTTTTTCTGCCCCTGCCAAAAGTAACAATCCAAAGAAAGCATTTATCTCCACCAATTGAATGTCCGGCCATGTTTTTCCTTTTCCCGTTTTCTCATATTCACGTTTCGCTTCTCTATTTGTGCAAAGTATAATTTCATTCGCTATTTCTGGAGTTATAAATTTATCCCAGGCACACTTCAGAGATAATATTTCGTTTTTTTTGCGTGCGCCTGGCGTAAATCTAATGTTAGCCGGTTTGGTTTTTTCTTGAGCAGGAACAGTAGAGGTCCACTTGAAACCATTTCGACCAAGAAACGTTTCGTTAGGATTAGTTATATCATCATCAATAGATTCAGTTTCCGACAAAACATCTGATTCATATGAATCTTGCTCAGCTTCAGCTGGCGGCAGATATTCGTCGTTCACCTCTGAAGTTTCGCTGGTAACTGAA
>JABXWE010105136.1:0-10950 GCA_014611495.1 Limonius californicus | reverse complement strand
CGAAGCGTTCCTACACATGTTATTCCAATGGTTAGAAGCTGTTGAACTAATGGTACACTTGTAAAATAATTGTCAAAGGTTATATTTCTTGAACTATTTTTTATAGATGATACCAAGGTTTTAACTACATTTTCTGAGACATTCTTTGCTATTTCTGCACCAGGCTGTTTACCTAAGTAAACTTGACCATCAAAGGCATAGCCAGTTTCGCTTTCGCATATCCAAAAGAATTTTATGCCGTACTTCGCCGGCTTACTTGGCATGTAGTGAATAAAACTGCAACGTCCTCTGAATGCCAACAACTTCTCGTCAGTGGTTGCAAGTTCTTTGGGAATCATAACCTTTCGACACTGAACAAGAAATAATTCCCAAACATGTCGTATAGGAGCGAATTGGTCAGTCTCCGCTCTAACAGCTCTTGTCCTTTTGTCGTCAAATCTGAGAAATCTTCTAATGCCTTCGAAACGATTCACAGACATCGTTGCCCTGTACATTGGGTTAGAACACTTGTCGAGGAATAATTCTCTCACCGGAACATCCCAACTTTTTTCTGCCCCTGCCAAAAGTAACAATCCAAAGAAAGCATTTATCTCCACCAATTGAATGTCCGGCCATGTTTTTCCCTTTCCCTTTTTCTCATATTCACGTTTCGCTTCTCTATTTGTGCAAAGTATAATTTCATTCACTATTTCTGGAGTTATAAATTTATCCCAGGCACACTTCAGAGATAATATTTCGTTTTTTTTTGCGTGCGCCTGGCGTAAATCTAATAATGTTAGCTGGTTTGGTTTTTCCTTGAGCAGGAACAGTAGAGGTCCAGTTGAAACCATTTCGACCAAGAAACGTTTCGTTAGGATTAGTTATATCATCATCAATAGATTCAGTTTCTTACAAAACATCTGATTCATATGAATCTTGCTCAGCTTCAGCTGGCGGCAGATATTCGTCGTTCACCTCTGAAGTTTCGCTGGTAACTGAAACATTATCTATGTCGTCTTCATTGTACCATTGCATCACAGTTTCTTCGAAATCTGGATCACCAGCTCGAACCCTTTTATTTCTGCTGCATGATGCCATTGCTTACAGTATCTACAAATATGTTCATGCGGGTGTAGAAGAAATACAGATATAATATAACGACTTACTGAACATCTAACTCTAGTTGTAGCAGTTTGGATATTTTACTCGATTATTTTCAATTCTGCGCTTGAAAACACACCAAAAATCACGAACATAACCTCACTTATTCACTTACTAAACGTAACCACAGACCACACCTGAAGTGTAGTCCTTGAAATTTGTGCGCTCTTGCCCCACTATAAAAGTTAGCGACTGCGCAATTTCCTCGCAAGCGCAACGTTAGGACTAAAATACATGTGAGTCTGATAGACTCATGCTATGCAGTAAACGAGTAGATATAGATTATATTTTTTTCCTTAAACAACAAAATTAATTTTTCAAATTTGAGTACAAATTAGAATCCGTAACGGTGGTCTAGAGGCACTTATAAAAGGACAAAGCAACAATGCCCATTATTTCACAACTAAGACAAATGTAAGTCGGCAGTGAGTCTTTTAGACTCATGGTATGCATCCTAGGGTTAACAATACCGATCTAGATTACGTAATCTTAATACTTAAATTGAAGAGTTCAGATGATTTCATTGTCATTATAAGATTTAATGTTTAAATTACTAACCACAAAATACGATTGACTTTAACGATAACAATCCGAAAACTTTGTAAAAAATGTAATTTTTCGCAACCTATTCAGGAGCATTATGCTAAATCATAGGTATTTTTCCTTAGAAAATGTGGTTCCTATTATATTAAAGCAATCGTCACCAGCAAATTATACTTTAAAATATACCTCAACAAATATGAAAATATCTCATAAAACCAAAAAATATAATAAGTGTGAATCATAAGATTATAAAAACAACAATACAGATGATCTAACCTTAAAGATGGAGGAAGCAATCGTACGAAGCAAAACTTGAAAAGTACAGTGTAAAATTAATTATTTATATACATATATTACATATCTCAATCGCTTATTTATTAAATTAAAAAAAGGTATCAAAGAAATAATCTCGTCTGCTTAATTCAGTTAAGGCCAGTGAAGTGGCCAAACATATGCTTAAATTAGTGTTCTCTATTGTCGTGTTAATACACGACCTTCCTGCACACTGTTTTTTAACTGGTAAAGCACAAATTTTAATTAAGTGTCGAACCTATCTAACAAAATATAAGGACTGATTCATAGAATCAAGGTAAGGCAAAGACTGTGTATAGTATATTAAAGAACTAGTTTCATAAGGCCTTTTCTTAACGCACGAGTCCAAGTTTGAAAAACGAGACGCGAAGCGTCGAGTTTTTCAACGGACGGGTGCGACAAGTAGTCTTATGAAACGTGTTCTTTATACTATTTTTTCTATTGAGGAAGTTTAAGAGTATTTTAAATAAATTTATGTAGAAAATTTTACGTCAAATCGATTACTAGGGAGATTTTATAAACACTTATGGCAGCACTGGCAGGTGGCTGAAACTGACATTTCAAACTTTCAAATTCAAATCGAACTACCAACATCGTAAATAAACAAACTAAAAACAGTACGATTATAGGCCTCCTTAAGGTACTGTTTTTAAGCTAAAACAGTGCGCTTAGAACGGCTTTATAAAACCGAAATAGAAAAACAAATTTATCGAGTCATACACTATAAGCATAGTTTTTTACATCAGTTGCAATTCGTATTCCATCGTTCCGGTACAAGACCCTAAGCCCCGGAATGGACAGGAAAGGGTTTACCGGTGTGAAAACTTACATTAGAGTCTGAAATACCAGGATGCTTTAAGAATCTCTTAAGATTATTTATTGTATATCTTGTGCATTTAAGTGGAAGATCTGTAGCAAAAAATGTGTAAACTTGCAATTTGTTGCTTTAACGATAAACAATTCGGTTTTCTAAATATATGAATACATATCAATACGAATACTCTATCATTTTATCTGTGTGTGGAAATTTTAAAAGAGCAGAAAGATAGCCCTTATGTGGTTATTAGGAGGTATATTGTGTAATATCGTAACTAATTCTGGAGGTGGAGTATCCGTAACGTTTGATGTTTGCTAATATGTTTACATTATGTGCTTGCATTACATTTGTCTGGGTTGACTTATTGATTTCAGACTGTTTGATTAAGTTTTCGGTAAGTTTGATTAGGTAGTTGCTAGTTCGTCGAACTTTGCTTATCCCTATGTTACGCAATAAATACAAATACAAAACTTCTGGTTATATCATTTACAGAATTTTTGTATACATATATCTGGGAGTTCATTTCTTCCTTTGATGAGTTCATTCTGCTAGCTTTGGTAGCGTGAAAGAGCTTCATTAAAAGAAACCATGTTAAATGAATAAAGCGCAAAGAAGCTGAAATAGAAACAGTAAAACTTATTTTTGTAAAAAGTTTACTCTTTGAATTGTGGGATTCAGTAAGACCGTCAATTAAACACGGCTCAAATAGCTCGCTTGTTTTCGGTTCGTTTAGATACAGACGTTTTTGTGAAAGAGTATTAAAAACGTTGCATGTTAGGGTTGAATTTCCTGTCCAACTGCCATGCTTGAAGATTTCCTTTATTTAGGCTGGAGTTTTGGTTTGTTTTGCTATATATATAATAATCATCCTATGTAGACAATTTATTGTGCCACATAAAGATACAAATGTCCAGTTCGGTTTGAACTATGAACACATTCAAATAGTTGGAGAAAAATCAGCAGAAATGTAAATTTCGCTTCTTGAAACGAGCGAAATTTGGATGATATTGTGTTACAGTTTTTATTTTTTAGTAAGGTTATCTTTTATAGTTTTTTAAACAGCTAACATTTTTGTTGTATTTTTGTTGGATGTTTGAATTCTCTAGAATGCGATACACAGCAGTGGCCGCTTATAATGAGCACGGTTATATTCAACTTTCGTTTATAATAAACCGTTATAGATGACCGAAAAAATCGTTCGTTAAGTTGAAAGCAAATTTATTCGCTTGTAATGGACTCGCGTATATTGAATTTCGTATATAATAAACCACAGTTTACATTACAAACCATAAAATATGTCGCTTATAATGAATTTTCTTTCACGGAAGTCGTAAAATGGAAAGAAAGCCCCTTTGTTGGACTGAAGGATTTGATGATTATTATGAACTCCTTTTAAGTGAATGGCTCAAGAGAACTGATCTTGACTATATGCCGAAATAGACGTTAATTTTGAAGATTATGTGCGTATCGAGGAATATGTTGTATTTACAGATGACGATATTGTTGCTTCTGTGCTTCATATTTACTTAAAATTTTCAATACACAATGCATCGTCGGCTTGTATCAAGAATTTTTTTTTATAGCTTTGTCGAATATAATGATGGCGGCTATAGTGAACCGATTTTGGTAGCCAGCAGTGGTGCATTATAACCGGACACTGCTGTATTTTGTTTAAAAAAATGTAGATTTTTAAGAACTGATTTTATTTATATGATAGTTTTTTTAATAAAAAGTCCATTGATAAGTTAAGTTAGACTATTAAATTAGTGAATAAACTTTAATCAGATGCTGTCAATATTCACTACTAAATGGAAAACCGTTGCTGTCAAACAACGTTGCTGTGAAAATACCTAATATGAAAGTAAATTAATAAGATTTCGCTAGTTTTTTGTAATGATAATCAAAGCATTTATTGATTACGTTTCTGGAGTTGGATCCTTCCTAAATACCTAGTAGAGTGTTTACTGGCGATTACACATTCCCCTAAAGGCAAGGAAATTAATTAAATTATTAAGTAATTTCATTAAATAATGAAACACTGTCAGATGTTATAACTACATATAAACCAGATTTCCTATAAGCAAATTACACGCTGTGATTGTTATTTTTATAGTTTTGTGAAACGTGTTAAAATTAATTTTTAATTAATGAAGTTGATAAATAAAATATTTTCCCTGCGCGTGTTCAAAAAGTTGAATAAGCTAAAACTTAAACGTCATTCCAGTTTGCCCTACTGAATGTGTCGATATTGGTATCACACTTTCAAAACCAATAGCTGAAATGGTAGTTTAGGTTATAATTTTAAAATATTTCCTTGCCTATTCTGCAATTACAAATAATAGCAGAGGCAAACAAATGAATACAGCCAGAAAATTGATGCAACCCTAAACATTTAATTTAATTCCATTACGCTATGAAATCCTGTTTCGATGTTTGATTCTATTAATAATTCAGGGGACAGGGTTTGTAGGTTTAATTAATATAAATTAGTTCTGAGTCATATTTTCAAGCAGGTTATCTGGAAAATGTTTTTATAAAGAACTTAATATAATATTGCTTCCTTTAGATATTTGAGCTACTAGATTGATAAAAGAAATGTAATTCTTAAAGATTTTCAGAAATAATTATTTCTTGAAGATATTTAATGATTGCAATCCTATAAGGTAATAGTTTCACAAATTAACTCGACGTATCCAAAAATTCCTTAGACATTTACAAGGCAAATAGTATAGTTTTAATGAATTTGATTCAAACTTTACAAGATCTCCAAATTAATAAATTTATAAAGTAAAATTCATACGTTAAGAAGCGAATAATTTGTTAATTCTGCATTTACTACAGTTTTTGATTTTCTTATCTTGTTGTTGGAAAATCAGATACAGATTTATTAATGTTTAATTTTTTGCTTCATAACATTTTGTAGCAGGTAGGCTTAAATTCTGACTTTCTATGTTCTCTGAATAAGTTTTATGTATAGAATTTTTTGGCAACAACTAAAGCAATTGGTGCCTGGAAGAACAAATAGAAACTGTAGAACAATGTTTATTGTTTTAATGCCTGGAGTTTAGTAATAACATTTTGTATAAACGCGATTGAATGTAGCAGTGAAATTTATTCTGGCCAACTTCTTTATAAAATCTTTATCAGAATATCGTAAACCTCATATTTGTGTCGACAATTAAAAAAAGTGGTTTATTATTATTTTTATTTATATATTGTACTACTCTACCAGTTTCTACCGTTTCTAAGTTATATTCGGAACGTTAACATTAATATTAACATTGCGTATATGTTTGAGTAATATTTATTTATTTGGAATTCGATAGTACGGTTGCTACGTTGTTCTAGGTCAACTCAGGTTGTCAAGCTTAAAACAGTAGGAATTAAAATTTTGGTGCGTTATATCAGGCGCCCGGGTGCTCTAGTGGTTAGAGCACTGAGTTCCTGTGCGGACGGTCGGGAGTTCGTATCCCTAAGGTAGGTATCTGCTTTCGGATGAACAAGGGCTTAATAATGCGATTGTCTAATGCGTGATCCCCACCATATCACCACGTGTCTTAAATTTGGTACACGACAACCTGCTGTGAGAGCAAGAATACGGGAGCTCTGACCTTCCGTCTTGCAGGCCAAACTCCTTCTTGGGGTCTAGAGTTTTACCATTAAAATGAACGTGATATCCATACCATCTTACGTTTATTTTCACACAATTGTTAGTTTTAAGATTAAATCCTAACCTGAATTTGTTCAGTAAGTAATGATAACGTTTTATGTTTCTATTTAAAAAGTTTAACCCTTCGTGAACTACCTGGACCTGTTTGGTAATTTTGTCTGTTTAAAGAATACTATTAGATACACAATGAAACGGCAAGTACCTTCGTATTATAGAAAGTAGGTTACAAAACTAGTAGGCAAATTAAAACATAAATATTTCATTAAGGGAGGTCGTTGCCTTCGTTCAGTGCTTTCCAAAAAATGTTAATGATACATCTTGTTTGACCACAATGTTTTTCGTTTTTAGATATTAACTACAAAACACTATTATATAAGGCATTTTGTTAGCTGCATCTGCGTAGATATGATTACAGAGTACCCAAAAATGATGTTAATGAAACGCCCTGACGTATTCACGTTTTATTCGTTTTACGGTTTTTGAAATATCATAGTGATAATATTTCAAAAACAGTATGACAACGGATAAAACATGAATACATCAGGGCGTTTCATTATCGATTATTTTTCGGTACTCTGTAATCATATCTACATAGATGCAGCTAAGCAAGTGTTCTTAAATACTAAACGCGTGTAAATAGCAGCTTTCAGTATTCGGTATTACCAACCCGTACAATTTTCTGGCATCGTGTAACCGACTTAAACGTAGGAAAATTCTTGAGTTTGGTACTAGGTTTTAGCTACTTGGCCGAGTTAATGGAATTGCATGTCAATTAAACTAATCTGCGAAAGGGTTGCTTTCAGTATGAGATGTTTGCAACTGGTACGAGTTACTGGCATCGTGTAAGCGAGCCTGACAGTTGTTCTTAAAATACTACCTACTAAAAATCTATATAGAAGATATCTGTTTTTAATACTTGTTAATCCGGAAGAACCCTGCATAAATGTTACATAAATTTAGTTTTCAAATTCCAGGTACAAGTGAAAATTCCTTGTTAAATCTAATAGAAGTAATCTAAACGTCTTTCCCATGGGCTTCTAACAAATTTACTAATTCCCTGACATTATTTAATTGTTTTGAAACGAAAATGTAAAAATATTAAAATAGATAACTCAGCCTTGGTTGTGTTAGGCAATGGTTTTTGCCTGCTATGAGTATTACTTAGATCTATAACGGCTGAAAGTAATTGTAAGGATTCGAGGGAAGGGTCGTGCAGGTCGAAAAACATGAGGCTGTCGAGCTTTAAGAAGGGAAAAGACGGCAGTCTGAAATAGGCAGTATGGTAGCTAGCTGCGCTAAGCGTGCATGTCTTTGGCTTAATCACTAATTAATAGCGTTTGCGAACATACTAACCGATTGCGATGCGTTTATCCTCTAAGCAGAGGCAAGGTGCGCTATTAGGGTGACCACCTATGTGTTTATATATAAAGATGGGCTGCATTTGCAATATCAGCTAACATAAGCAGTGGCGTCCTTGAGGTGTTATATGTGTTTACCCGAAGGGTTATGTATTATCTACTTATTATATGTGATTCACAAGCATTGTATACTATTATGGTCGTTATACAAGATTGGTGTGTCTATGTAAGTAGTTGTTGGAAACAGTAGCGTAGTGAATGTAGGTAGCTATATGAGTAGATAATGTGTGTGGCATGATTAATCATTATTCCCTTACCAAACATTCGGAGGTAATCAGTCGCAGAGGTGGCATCGTTAATGCACCTGTCCGCGAGTTATTATGACTGATGCCAGGAGGGCATCGACTGATTTTTACACGGTGTAACGGGTGATTTTGACGCGTGGTGTATATCAGGAGTATTTTCCTTTAGCAGCGTTTGATCGGCATATTTCGAGTTTCAATTCAGATAACTTTATACTCATATATTGCGGTTTGCGCATCGTTTACGCATTTGTCAAGGTTCCGAATTTTGAAGTCTGCCGTCAATTGGTTTTGAGAAGAACGTTTCTAGCTTTCAACAAGTGCAGTCTTGAATTTTTATCTAAGGTCGTTTCGACAGGAAAATTTCCAATTTTAATAGATTTTCAAGTTTTTAAAGGAAGATTCAGCACGAGTGGGTGTGTTAGTGGATTTTTCCTGGGAGTTTTTCCCTATTTTTCTGCCTTGTAGGAAGTTTCTCTTTCCGCCGATTAACATCTTTTGGTAAGCTAAACTAGGTTCTCTTTCCAATTGTTCTTTTGCTAAGACAGTTGAATTTATTTAGGCGATTTGGGATTATCCAGAGTGGTTATCTATTTGGGATTATCCAGAAGTGGGTTCCAGTAGCGGTTATCTAGAACTGGTTATCCATCGGACGAGTTGAGCACCCGTAAATAATTTCGAAGTTATACGACGTGGGAAATTCCATAGCGAAGGACAGTCCGCAGAGCAGATGTGCGAATAGAAAGCCAGTCAAGGTCTGTAGAAACTTTTAGGCCTGCGTGTTATTGATAAGTCCACACAATTCTTCGATAACAAAATCAAAAACGAATTTTTTTTTTCTCGTTTATTTACGGATTCAGCTTCATATTAAATTATAAGCAATACTCGACGAAAAACTTTATAATTAGTTAAATATTTTATTTGGGAAAAATTCTTGTTCAGATTATAGTAAAATAATTTGTATACTGGAAATTTGTTAGATGGTCTACAGTTTACGCGATTTGATTTCTGATTTAGTATTCAATTTTAAAAAGGGGGAATTCTGCGTGAGTTATAAATTATCGGTGCGTTTATGGACCATTAATTGGTTTTGCTCATCTAGTCTAGTTATTAAGTATATGTGAGGCCTCAAATATATAGGAATGCTAGCCGGTAATTCGATACACATTAGATCGTAATTTTTGAAGTGATTTGATACTTCCTTGTTAAAAATATAAGAACCTGAGTTACGCATTATTGCTTTCCCTGTCAATTTTGAGCTTGCTGTGTACTTAACTTTTCAAATCAGAGGAAATACCGTACTGTGGTCCGTTCTATTGTATTTAATATTAAATGTGATTGTATATACATAATATATAATTGGGGGTGTTCTTGATTTTTGGTTATGATGTTGATTATTCATACCGATAATTGTAGTTGTATTGATCAATGAAATGGGTTGTTTGATCATTATATATTGGGATTTCTGTCAAAAATTGTGTTTTATTTTGTCTTGATCTATAAGAATAAAAATTACCAAACAAGGTAAGTTCACATCCAGGGAGGTTCCTGTTTACCGAAAGCTATCTTCAAGGAGAAAAGGGTTTTTTTTAAACAGGTGGCGCCTAGGCTTACATCGAACCACCCCTTCTTCGACTGTAGTTAGTCGAACCCTTAACCTTCGATACCTGGACCTTGTTTAATATTTCGTTATTATATATTGTGTGTGAGAAATTATTTTTGTTTCGCCGTCGTTTAACTAGGCGTCACAAATTTTGACGCCCAACGCAGGGGCTTTGACATTTTTTTCTTAGGTCGAATTTTTTATTTTGTTTTGGAAAATTTTCTTCCCTCCTTGGAATTTTAGGGGGAATTAATTAGGTTGATTTTGATTAAGTTATTACTGTTCTCTTAGTAGCAGCTCTATTGATTTAGTTTTCTGCTTGATTATTTATAGTTTAGAGTTTTAAAATTTTGTGGGATATTTTTTTGTCACGATGGACATTGATAGATTGAACAACGTCGAACTTTCCTACGAATTAGCTATTCGAGGGGTGAAGGCCGAAGGATCAATCGATTCATTGAGGAAATTAGTTAGGGTTGCTCTACGGAAAGAAAAAGCTGATAAACATTTTGAATGGCCGACTCATCCGTTTTCGTTTGAAGAGGATAGCAACGTCGTTAGTTCGGGTCTGAAAAACTTAGAAGAATTGGTGGACGAGTTTGAAGATTCTATACATGGTGGGGGCTATAAAAAAATTACTAGCAAGATGATCCATTACGAGGGCCGAGTGAAGAGAATGGTATCCAATGGGTTGGAGGAAGAAAAGAACAAACAAGAGATGCTCGAAACCATCGACAAATTAAGAAGCAAATTGGACCAGAAACTTCAAAGTTTTGAAACGAGTTTGATGGCCTTGTCTACGAATGCTGGGAATCCAGAAGATCCTCAACAGCAACAAACTTCGACTCCTGTTAGAGCTCTTCGTACTGAACCTTCAGCTAGTTCCGTTAGTTATTCGGTGGGAGAGATTAAACCTGTTCCTGTACGCACTTGGGGTTTGAAATTTTCTGGGGAAAAAGGTGAAATGTCTGTCAATTCTTTCATAGAACGAGTAGAAGAATTAAGGATTGCCCGGAATATTTCCCTCGAAATATTATTTGATTCCGCCTTAGATTTATTTACAGGTAAAGCATTAATTTGGTACCGAGCCTACAGGGACTTGATGAATAATTGGGATGACTTAGTGAAATTCTTAAGGGAGGAGTTTCAGCCATACGATTATGATGAGAAGCTGTTGGACGAGATTAAACGTCGTACGCAGGGGC
>JABXWE010105131.1:0-12119 GCA_014611495.1 Limonius californicus | reverse complement strand
GGTGTTCTCTGTGAAGACGGAATATGCGACGGAGAATTTGCCTTTCGCATGCTGCAATTTGATGGAGGAGATGGGGTTTGAGAGTGGCGTATATGAGGGCTCGGTATTCCATGACGGGGCGAATGGCGGTGTTATAGGTGTGGACTGTGGAGGAGGGTTCGAGAATCGCAGCCGTGGAAGCGCCGAAGAATATTGGAACGGTATCAGACTTTTTCAGGGTTTTTCGGATGTTGAGGTTTAGGGAGCAGGTATTTCTGAATGTGATCCCCAGGTATCGGGCCTGTTTTGAAAGGGGGATTGCTTGATTTTGGCAGAAATATTTATGTCGGTTGGATCCAGTCTGGGGGTTCGGAAGGAGTTCCGATGTCGAAATAGGACGGCGGTTGATTTATTGCCGTTGAGTTTAATCCTCCACTTGCTGGTCCACCTGGAGATGTGGTTGAGAGCAACTTGAATGGTGTGCCATCCGCGAAAAAACGGGTTTTGGCTCGGGTGGTGTTTGTGACTGGGAAGTCGTGGGCGAAAAAGGAGTATAATAGTGGAGAAAGTATGGAACCATGGGGGACGCCTGAGAGGAGATCGATGAGGTGGTAGTGGGAGTCGAAAACATTAATTCTACAGGAGCGGTTGGTGAGAAATGAGTCTATGAGTTTGACGAAGTGGCTCGGCGCCCCTAGCTTGCGGTATTTATTTTACTAACCACACAGATCTGCGCAGCCAGGGACGTTCGAGTTTATAGAAATTAATTAAACTTTAACCTTAATGAATAATGAAACACTGGGCAACTCACAGTTGCCTCACTTTTAATATTACAAGGGAATTAAACTGTTCTATTTCTTAGTTATTAACGAAACACTATATATTCCAAAATCATTATTATAATATCTTCCGAACATGTAACATTTAAAGAGTTATCTGACAAAGTTTCGAATAAAAATAGCAATTTAAATACAAATACCTAATTTCCAAATGTTTAAACTAAAGTTTTATCTCTGGGTCAGATTTTATCCACTCTTTATACTTAATTGTACCTTCTTCTTGAATGGAAATTAAGCTTGGTCCGTTAGATTGCCATATCGATAAAGTTTATCAAAATGAGACAAGAAACGAAAAAGTTATTTACATTTTTTGAATTTATGTAAAAAAATTTTGAAGCCCACATCTACGTAACGGTAACAATTTAAGAAAAAATTACTGGATGATTTAGGGATCAAATAACCTCAGCTATACGTGGTTAAAGTGTTACCCACACAGCAAAAATGAACTATTTCCTTACTATATCGTAACTGCATTTAGGTAACTTAATAGTCAGGAATGTCACAACTTTCCTTACAATTTAGTAACTATTAAGTAACTTTTATGTAACTACAAATTGTAACGTTACTACAAATAGTCAACTAATAGTAAGGAAATTGTCAAGGAATGGTCAATGTATTGCAAGGAAGTAGTCACTTTGTAGTAACGAAATAGTAAAGAAATAGTCACTTTATAGAAAGGAAATAGTAAAGAAATCGTCACTTTGTAGTAAAGAAACAGTCACTTTATAGTACCGAAATAGTAAAGAAATCGTCAGCTTGTAGTAACGAAATAGTCACTTTATAGAAAGGAAACAGTAAAGAAATCGTTATCTTGCAGTAACAAAATTGTAAAGAAATAGTCAGTTTGTAGTAATGAAATAGTCACTTTATAGAAAGGAAACAGTAAAGAAATCGTTATCTTGCAGTAACAAAATTGTAAAGAAATAGTCAGTTTGTAGTAATGAAATAGTCACTTTATAGAAAGGCAATAGTAAAGAAATAGTCCACTTTATAGCACCAAATAGTCAATAAATTGTAATATAATAATATATAAAAAAAAATCGTTTGTTCTTTAAATTTTATTTATTAATCAACTTAACCTTATAAACGACTATATAAAAATATGTTTTTTGCTTTATTTTTGGAACGGATTTTGTTGCGCAGCGTATCCACACCTTCATGTATGAAACCACAGCAGCTTCGATGGCGGCATGATGAATTTTTTTTTGTGGCAGCTGAAAAAATATATATAACAATTAGAATTAATGCTATTACTTCACAAATGTGAACTATTCAAAAAGTAAGAAAGCATTTTGCTACAGCAGTAAATTCATGTTATTTTTTCATAATACGAAAAATTAATTATAAAATACTTACAGTAAATTATTCGTATACTTTTCATTTTCTGTAACTGTATCTTGCCATTTGCTCCCGTCCATCCCATCAGTCTTGCTCCATTATCGCTAAAGATCTTTATTAAAATCAGTTTAATGGCTTTTCGATGGTATCGCCGCCGACACAGCGTAAATGAGAAATCTGTAGTTATTAAAATATAATTATTAAAAAATCAATCTGATTAACAAAAACGTATTAGAAAATGCTATTCGTTGAATCTTTTGTAATTGTATGTAAATTTACAAAAATTTTGTTTCATAATAGAACATATTTTATATCAAGAGCAGGGTATATATTTTATATGACTAGGTATATAATTTAAAACTGAGGAATTAAGTACATTGACACTTTGAAAACCTCAGAAAATTAATTACACTCTATATAAATAAATTTAAATTAACAGCAAATAAGAAAATAACTTACCTGTACTGTAATAATTATTCGACTGCTTGACGCAAGAGTAAAAAGCTTCTCACAGCACAACTGCACAATAATAAATACTTTTTCTAAAACTCCTTGCAAAAGAAACAGTATTAACCCAGGTTAGAAAACCCCATTTCCTGTTGATAAGAAATACCGCCTCTTGGGGGGGTTTACAGCTGACCAACTTATTAACAGTATGCAAGTATTTACCTAACTGCACTTAACTGTCTATCTTAAAAGAACTGGACGTTTGTATTTATTTTACACTTCTTCTTAGCTAAAATTCCTAGAAGATGCGTCATTGCTATTCGTAATGGCAATCGTTTATACCTTAGTTTTCTTTTCTGTAGGATTTTTTCCCTATTTTTTTCTGGACTTTTATCGGTGGCTTTTCGTTCTATGACATTTTATTCCTACAACCGGTACTTTTTTTAATGCTTATTTGCTTATATTTTCAAACATTTTCAAATGATATTATTTGGTTTTTCTTCTGCTTAAAAGGTCGCACTCAAATGATAATGTTTAGTGACTTCTTTGTAATTTATTTAATGATATCTACTTACTTCTTGTCTAACCTAACACTTTTATCTTCATAGTTACTTTTGTTAATATATGTTATATTATTCAGACTATCCCAACAAACTTAAATTATCTACAAATTATTACTCATAATAAATAAATAGACATGGTACTATTTTCTTACGGCATGACGCCAAAAGACAGTAGCAAGTCTGTTTTTTTACTACAATAAGTAAGTTTATAGATATGTAACTATTTCATGCTCGCTGCGCGTCAATTCATCGTAACGTTACTACCTGTAGTAACCAAATAGTTAAGAAATAGTAAGGTGACAGTTAGCAGTGATAAAATAGTAACGAAATTGTAACATCACTATTTGGCGCAAAAAGCAGTAATGTATCTATATTGTTACGGCATACCGCCAAAAAATAGTGGCATGTCTGTTTAGTTACTACAATGAGTAAGTTTATAGACACATGACTATTTTTTGCTCACGGAGCGTCAGCTTATTGTAACGTTACTATCTGTAGTAACTAAATGGTTAAGAAATAGTACGGTGACAGTTAGTAGTGAGAAAATAGTAAATAAATTGTCACATCACTATTTGACGCAAAAAAGCAGTAATGTTACTGTTTATTCCCTCAAATGTGTGGACTTGCAGGTACTTGACTATTTCCTGACGATTTAATGCAAATTTTACGTCACGTTACAACAAATGAGTGACATAATCGTCACTAAACAGTAAACTGACTATTAACAGCCGACGAAATTGTAAAGAAATAGTAACATTACAATCGAATCCTAAAGAAATAGTAAAAATATAGTAACATTGCTACAATTTGTAGTCAACTTTTGCTGTGTGGATTATTTTTAATAAGTAAGTTGTCTTGAGATTTGATTATATTTGCAATTTAAATACATTAACACTCAATATAATATGCATAGATGCTAAGCAATCACCTAAATGTTTATAGTATTGGAATTAAAGCCCGTCATACGGAGAGCAACATTAGTTCACTTGTATCTTGCGTGGAAATTGGTGTGATAGTAAAGGTGGCTTTCAAATAATACAACTATACATTAAAATCTCAATTTTCTTATGCTCATAGAGAACTGTAGGTACCTACTGGTCCAGTGTATACAAATACAAGTCTGGTTTTTACAGCTGAAAGACAACGAAATTATTATAAAGATAAATACATTGCTTTTTATAGGTAAATAAAAATACTGTTGATATGTAACAAAAAAAATATTATTTCGAACATAAAGCCATAATCACACTGTATATTCAGATCGCCTTCTTAGTAATCGAGAAAGTAGTTTCGTAATTAAATAATAATATTTGATAATTTAGAGCCTAGTTTCACAGTTTGTGCACAATCTCGAGCGTGTGTACGCATTTTTAACCTGGAAATCCAATTAATTACAAAAATGTGTGTTTTATAACGTTTGATCTATGTAGGCAATGGCTATCATTCGCATAAAACAGTAGACGTAGACTGCAATTACTTAACTGTGTTATCGGATGTTGCGATTGCAAGAATTTGGGTCACTTTTGTGTGATACTTGCTTTACATAACTGTAATATAATGCTAAAAGCAACCACGTGCGTGGAACCTAGAAAATACTTGTTTTAGTTTTAGTTGTTGTTTTTCCTGGTGGCATTTAATTAGCTCGTAATGAGGTCGTGGTTTATTGTTATTAAATAACAAAAATAGTATTACTTTTTTCTTCGACGGTAACCATACAGGTGGGGAAGTTCTATCATATAAAATTGGAATTTTATTGGAAAGTCAGGACGGCATCTTTAGTGATAGTTATGAAAATTAAACCCGCCATTTTTAGCGAAGTATAACCAAAGTCTTCAATCTTAACCAACAATCGACTCTGAAATTGACTCTTGGAACATTCAATAAGCGACTATATGTGCTAGTTCAGAAGACGGTTGGCAATAGATAATTAGTTTTGGCATCTGGTTTTAAAATCTTTGGTATTGTTTAGTTTTTTAGATTTTAAATACAAATAGTGTGCCAGTGTGGTTCGGTGGTTAGAGCACTGGACTCCGGTGCGGAGATCTGCATCACAGACTCGATCTGCGTATCTGCGTTCGAATAAACAAGGGGTAAAATAAGGTTATCTATTGCGTGATGCCTACCAGATCACCATGTGTTATGAATTTGGCACGCGAGACAGCCGGGTGTGACAGAAAGGATATGGGAGCTCTGACCTTCCGCCTTGCAGGTCAAACTTCTTTATGAGGTGTAGTACCTCACCACTACCAAACGATAAATAATCACTATAACCAAAGAAACGCTATCGAATTAAATAATAGCTGATAACAAACTTTAGCAAAACTCATTTTCCTTAATATCATACATCTATGAGCAGGGCCGGCCCAAGCTAGGTGCGGGCCCGGCTCCAGCCCGAGGCGCCGCAGGACGTGGGGCGCCAAACCAAGCGCTTCCCCCGAGCGCGTAAACATTAATATTGCAAAAAATAAAAAATACCGTCTACACTTCTAAGTACAGGATGTTTAATCTATATGGCTTCTTTTTGAGTTATTACATGATTATAAATTCAAAACGGTAAGATAATAAAATATGTACTAATACTATTCATGTTTATTTTTTGAGGCTTTCGAGGTTTCTAGAACTGTCAATTTAAGATCAAATCCTTGTCCGCCTCAAGGTTTAAATAATCTAAGCTCACGGCCCTGTTCAGGCAGGTCAACGAATAAATATTGCTCAAACTTCTAGAGGAAATGCTTGTAAAGGCAGATACTCTACAGGTCGGTCCTTACCTGATAATGCTGGATGTAGTTCCCAAATGACGACGCGGTCTAAGCCGAAAGTAAATTCTAATATTGACTATTCATGTTGAAATTATTTTGCTACTCGTAGACATTGTATCAAAAAAAATAATGCTTTTTCAAGTACACTCACAAGTATCTACACTATGTGCTCATCGCGGAGATGTTAAACACTTGTCCATTAATCTATATGCCGACCCTACCAGATGTAGAGTAGATAGGTTGTCTAGATGGGTAAAACTAAAAATCGGGACAGGACGACAAAAAAAAATACATAATACATACAATTAAAGTATTAATAGTTTGTAAAATCAATCGATTTCGTTTTTTCGTCTATTGACTATTTATTAGGGAAAACATTTCTTTCTACATCTGTATCATGAGCAGGTGATACAAAAGGTACTGGCATACATTTTCTAGTTCCGACAAAATTTTACCAAGGAAATGTGTCGTGACCAATGCAACATACATTTTCCATAAACCAAACAGATTTATTATTTTGAAGTTCATTCTAGTCGTTTTTTCAAAATATGCCAAAGAAATTTTGTATATTTTCTGTATATGTCACTAAAAGTACACTTTCTCTTTGGCACGTCATCTATACTTTAGGGCTACGATATCAATTTTAAATATATTATTAAGTATTGTTACTTCATATCTACACAGTACTGCACAGTCGTGCACTGTACATGACACTACACGCACTCGTGAGTAGAAGCTATGGAACACGATCGGACTCGATCGTTGACTTTTGTATCCGAATTCGACCGAAATTTTTGACGTATTACGTGAAGCTAGAAGTAGACAAGGAGCAGCAAGAAAATATAGTTTTACAAATGACTCTTAAGAAATATCAACATTTTATGGTGCATTATCTACACTGCTCAACAAAATTAGGGGAACACTTCTTTAGCCGTGCATAATTTTTCAAATTAAAGACAGACGCAAATATCAACTTTAGTATATTGTGCTCTCAACATTATTTAACAAGATACAAATAACAAATATGCTCTAATTAAACGGTTTTCTTGAGTAACACCAAACTATTGATAAGACTACCAAAATCAAAATGTGTTTTTTCTCTTAAAATGTAATGGAAATTCTGTTAACGCCCGAATACCAAGCTTCAGTAGCGCATGTGCCCTCCATTAGCTTCAATAACAGCCTGGCAACGTCGAGGCATGCTGCGAATAAGACGTCTAACATGTCATGGTTGATTTCGCCATTCTTCCACAAGGGCCTCTGCCAACCCCTGAAGAGTCTGAGGTGCAGCAGGACGCTTCCTAATGCGCCCGTCGAGTAAATCCCAAGCGTGTTCGATGGAATTTAAGTCTGGACGCATGGTTGGCCACCCCATCACTTGGATTTCTTGTTCCTGGAGGAAGTTTGTTGTTAAATTAGCGGTATGAACTCTACAATTATCCTGTTGTAGGATTAAGCCATTGTCGAAATTGTTCGCAAATGGCACAACATGCTCTTGTAGAATCGTTTCAACATAAATTTATGCGTTGAGACGTTGCGGAACGAGAATCAAGTCTGTGCGACCGTCTATACTAATGGCACCCCACACCATGACCGGTCCAGCTCCGAATCGGTTCACTTCCTGTATGTAAGCGGGAGTGTATCGCTCTCCAGGACGTTTGTACACTCGTATACGACCATCGCAACGGGTTGGACAAAACCGCGACTCGTCTGTAAGAAGCACAGACCTCCAGTGTCGAAGTTGCCATTGCACATATTTGCGGGCAAAGTTTAGACGGCTAACTTTGTGATTCCTGCTCAAGCGAGGAGCTCCCACAGGCCTGCGAGAAGTCGTATAGACTTCTATGAGTCGTCTTCTAACCGTGTGATCGGAAATTGTCACACCGGTGGCATTTCGGAGTAGATTTTGCAGCTCACGAGCAGTAGCAGTTCGTCGGCGAAGACAAGAATTAACAATATACCGGTCGTCCCGAGGGGTAGTTTTTATTTCACGGCCTTGTCTAATTCTCCTGGAATATCTACCCGTTTCTTGGTACCTATGGCAAGCTCTGCAGATAACAGATGGACTCGATTGGAGCTGGTTTGCTACATATCGCATAGATAGACCATCTTCAAGCAAAGCAACAGCCCTCGCGACTTCAGTTTCACTTAAATAACGCATTTTTGACTCAGAAGCATTGAAAAAGTCAAAACTAACTATTTTACTGTGTCCAATGACTAATTTGATAAATTTCAGATGTTTGCTTTGTGGTCAAAAACCACTTTGTTTTGAGTCTTTCTTTACATTTTGGCGTCTACGATGAAAACGAGCAAACGAATCACCATAATTCTTTTTGCACTTTGTCAATAAAGGTCTAGAGAATAATATAACAAGAAAAAATTCTGTTTCCATCATTTTCTGGAAAACTTACAGGCGCTTAAATACGTGTTCCCCTAATTTTGTTGAGCAGTGTATATACGATAACTAAAATTATGAGTATTTGAAAATCGGGACACCGTACAGTCCCGAAAATACATCTTAGGACATCGAACAATAAATGGGGATAAATTCCAAAAAATCGGCACGTCTGGTCACCCTAATGGTAGGGCCTTTATCTCTTTATTGCCTAAGGGCGCTATTTAAATATTTGTCTATGACGATCATATTTAACTTTGAATCGGTTCAAAAATTATCTTCCGAATCGATTTTAACTTAATTTTCATTCCGATTTCAACTGTGGTACTGTATCAAATCTATGGTAAAATAGTCTACACACGTTTATTTAAAAAGTGATCTATAACTTTCTCCAAAACCACGTTTAAGAGCTTTTTTCACTAATGGATGATAACACATTCAGATATAAATTAATTATTATTCCGCGAAGGACGCTGTTGCGTGAATAACTTTATTATAACTTGAAAAATTAGACAAAATCATGAAATTTCATTGCTCCTAACTTTTCATAATGTTTCTGATGTTGCTGTTTTCTTTATCATGATGCAGCTAAGTTAAAAAAGTATTACCATCTGATATGAGCATTTCACTGGTATCGACATATACCCGTAATTAGCAACAATTTTTTTAGGGAAAAACACCCCAAATCGTCTTTTAAAAATCGGCTTGTCGTCAGTAACTACAACGTTTTATATAAATGGTAGCACATCCAAATATGGTACACAACTGAATATTTACAAATACAGACCTTCGGCTATATACCACGAGCAAGCCCTTCTGCACGTAGTATATTGTGATAAGACTATTTCTCTCGGATCAATTATGTTTATTTTTTAACATTATTATTCTATGGTTTCTTTTCAAGGTTGCTATCGAACTCTTGTATCGGTGTTTGTTATTTACGCTATTGTCTGCATTTTGCAACCCTCACAGCAAATCAGATATTCGATTTTATAGCACCTCAATACCTTGCAATATTTGTTCCCATCAAGATCTCGAAGTCGATTTATTGACAAATTCAATACCTTCCTTGTGAATACCCTGCTTTTTACTAGAAGGGAGAAAATAGCAGACTTTTGTTCCTATTAATTAAATTATACTTAGTTATCGTTTTAAATTTAAGTGCCTGGCTTTATGCCACACAAAAATAGAAAAGTTCTCCAACAGAAAGGAACAGGAAGGTCCAATGCCACAGTTGAAACGCATAAAAGCACTTCCTGCCAGTTTAATTAGTTTAAAATAGTAAAAGTGCGTTATGTTAATGCGCATTGTATACAAATATTGATAATATTATTTCATTAATATACATTCATTTTGCAAAACACGCATCCTTGCTTCCAAGCTCAAGCAAGTACCATTAGTTTTCTTTTTCACTTTTTTTTAAATTTACAAATGTGAAAGAAACTCGGATTCCTGAAAGCTGTTTAAATATATTCCTTTTTACAATGGTACGATTCTACACAATACATTTTTGAAGAGTGATTCTTAAATCTTTCTTTTATGGGGCGATACTGTGAATATTTTTCACGAACTTTTTTCATTTCTGAAGTGTTGCATATTTTTATTGAAGTCTTGAGAACGAATTTGTTTACATCATGAAAGAAGCTTAAACCGTTCTCACGTTATTTTATTGTTTTTTTATACGATGGCAAACAATTTAAATGATTAAAACTAATTGGAATTCACACTTATTTTAAACGTATTGTATGTTAAAAAATGCGTTTAATAAATTAGAGTATTGTGCAAGATATTTTGACAATTGTGCTGTTTATATTACAAGAATTATCCATGTGAATTGCGGAAAATGAGTTACCTTCCCTTCCGCTCTTTGTTGTACGTTTTTGTCTGTCAACGATGTGATTAAAATTTATGTCTTTTTACTAAATAAATGCTTGTCAAAAGTAAAAGTAAATACAGACAAGAATGAGTTCAATATTTGATTCTTCCTGTTTTGTTGCAGTAACAAAGATTTAAAAAGTGTTACAAACAATCCCCAGGTTCGTATGCAACCAACATAACACCGGTGTTATTAAAAGTAAATATGTTGATATTAAGATCAATTTCAATTTCAGATTTTGTCATAAATATCTATTGTGGATCATAAGAAACAATAATAATTGAGTCTTAAATATTTGTTTTAATTTACTGATGTTTCCAACGCGGTAATGAACTTCAAAACAAACACGTTTTTACAGAATTCGGAAGTAAAAGTTCCAAACGTTTTTGAATACAACTTATTAAATTTCAAATTTTCTCTTTTTTTCTATTTTCTCTCTAAATCACAAATTAAATCTACTTTGTTGTTAGAGCGTTCCGAATTTAATGCTCGTTAATTCAAAAACCAATAATCAAATTGACTCTACTTATTTAATAGCCTATAAACGTTAGAAAAGTTTTTCGAAGTTCTTAACATTCTTTAAAATCCGTGAATGTTAAAAAATATGATATTATTTTACTAAGGATTACTTTTAATTTTGGGGCGTAATGGAAACCAAAATTATACATTCCCAAACACAGATAAGTTTTCTGTAAATAATAGATTTCACTTTTAAAAGTCAGCAATAATATTAACTTATAGATAGTTTTTGTTATTTTACGATCAAGAACATTTAGAGCGGATTGTTCTGTATTAAATCTGTTTTAGCAGAATCATCATATACAGGGAATTTTCTTTTTAGTATGCATTGCCTATGTATATTTTTAAAAAGAACGCGTCAATTGCGCGTATTATGTAGGCAACCAACTATACAGACAACTAAACCATGCTGTGGCCAAAACCATTAAATTAATTCAAGGTTAAAAAATAAAATTAGTCTTTATTTAGTGTCTTCATGCGTTTTTTATACAACGATGTACACTAAAGACGAAAAAGTGGAAATTCTAATGTGGTATCAGAATGGTAACAGCTTAAGAACTGTGAGGGACTTATTTTCACTAAAATATCCAAAAAGACCGATTCCTTGTATTCGAACCACACAAACAATTGTTAGAAAATTTAAATCACAGGAATGCGTAATAAATTCCCATAAAATAAGAACTAAAACTAATCACGTTTTAACCAAAGAAATGAAATTAAATATTTTTTGCTACGTTGAAGAAAACCTCATAGTATCACTACGTGAAATAGGTTCACATTTTAATGTTTCTAAAACCTCGATATTTATAACACTAAAAGAATTTAAATAAAAATCGTACAAATTTTCTAATCACCAACAACTATTCGTTGAAGACAAAGAGAAAAGAACAATATTTTGTGAAACATTCTTTAATTTGCTAAATTAACATTACTACATTTTAAATAAGATAGTTTTTAGCGATGAAGCAATTTTCACAATAAATGGAGAAGTCAATTTACAAAATTTTCGGTATGTATTATAATTCCTCATCTATCCACTATCCAGTATCCTGATAAACTTATTTCTTAGATATTGGTCCCGCACTAACTGCCATTTACAAAACTGCAGTACGGTTTGCCTAACTTACAAGAACTAACATTATACAATGGTCAAAATAAATAGGTTACAATAAACTTTTGGGCAAGATTGTGGCTTCTGGTTATCATCTAAAGTGTTTCTCGGCACGTATTTTGTTTCTAAATAGCTATAGAATTTGATCTACGGATCGCATTTTCTGCGAATAGTATTAGTTTTTAATATTTTTGCTAATTATTAATAAGAGGAAAATGAGATTCCCTAATTAACTAGATCTTTTGGGGCATATAACTCTCCGTAGATCAAATTTGATTTACTTAACAAATGTA
>JABXWE010105129.1:0-13691 GCA_014611495.1 Limonius californicus | reverse complement strand
GCTTCTGGTTATCATCTAAAGTGTTTCTCGGCACGTATTTTGTTTCTAAATAGCTATAGAATTTGATCTACGGATCGCATTTTCTGCGAATAGTATTAGTTTTTAATATTTTTGCTAATTATTAATAAGAGGAAAATGAGATTCCCTAATTAACTAGATCTTTTGGGGCATATAACTCTCCGTAGATCAAATTTGATTTACTTAACAAATGTATTACTGCAGCGAGAATTATTTCAAATTCACTATTAAAGGCACAATCTTGCCCAAAAGTTTAATAAATTACAGGTCAATTTCGTGGTGTATTACTGGTTGCCAACCTTAGTCCTTAATGGCCTTAACTCACAGTCAATATACTGGGAAAGTTAACGTATGGCTAGGAATAGTTGAAAATAAGCTTATTGGTCCATATTTTATTGATGGTAATCTCAATACAGCCAAATTTTTAAAGCTATTAAGGAACGTCATCATTCCGGCAATAGAGAACTTAAACATCGATGATCCGGGGTTTCAGATGGATGGAGCCTCTCCGCATTCCACGAATGCTATAAGAAACTTTCTAAATGACAGGTTTCCAGGACGTTTGATAGGAAGATTCGGTCCTAAACCGTGGCCCCCGCGTCCTGCAGATTTGTCGCCCAATGACTTCTTTGCTTGGGGATATCTGAAATCAAAAATTTATACAAATATCCCAATACAAAGTATTGATGAATTAAAAGATCGCATACGTACCGAATGCAATAGCTTGAATTCTGACTTTCTTGCGAATGTTGTGTTTTTATTTTCATTTTCGTTTTCTGTTATTGATATTTAATGTTTTACAATAATAATCGCCGTTGTTGTTCAACTCATTGTGATTTACTTATTTAATATAAACACTGCATCAACATAACCTTCATACTCAAATAATTCACGACTACGGCGACGTTTGCTTCTGTTGTTTAGTTGTGGGTATGGTTGGTTGTCTACACAATAGGCGTAATTGACGCGTCCTTTTTAAAAGTATACATAGGCAATGTATACTAATAAGAAAAATTCCCTGTATATTATACAGGATGATATTAAAAGTTACCAAAATATTACGGGTGCTGATTCTTTTCGTCAAAATAAACAAAAAGTTTCCCATGAACATGAGCCAAAAACGCTTCTTAAGGCCCGTATGACACGGCACAGAATTTATTTACAAAATTGTGTACAAAATTCTACAGAATACGTATTACACGGAACAACGGTCTGTGAGCTTGCGCAAATAGGTGCAAATTACGTTGTGAAAAACTGTCAAAATAGTCATATTGTGAATAGTTCCTCTTCTTCTATGTATAGGCCAATGGCCTGTTAACTACCTACAATGGGGTAGTCCTCTTTGCACGTAGGCCGGGCAGGAGGCTAGCCTAAACCGTCGAACAGAGAAGAGAAGTTCCACTACATGGTTTACGATTGTCGTAGATATTCGTATGACAACTGAGGCCGACGACTTTACGTGCCCTCCGAAGCATAGCCGGTTGTATATGCCATTATATTGGTCGACCCATTCGAGTATTGTCTAGAGCGGATTGTGCTGGACTACGAATACCGTTTGACCCGCATCCGCAGTGCTCCGCTATGCAACCGCAGTAATCAAAAATAATTATATGACTCTCGATAATGTAAAATTCTATCAAGGTTTTATAATATTAGGTTGATGCATAAGTTCATAGCGCTTTTATATATTTGTTTTGCATGAACGCATGAAAAAGCAGACAAGCTGCAGCAATAAAGAACGCGAGCTAAATAAGAGAAAGTGTCCGGAATGTCGGCGCGGCGGGGCAAACACGTAGTAAACGTATTCTTCTCTGCCCTCTGTGATCGTTGATAAACACTAAAAATTGCTCGTTTGCGCATTGGTGAACAAAATTCTGTAATTTTACAGAACATGAAACTACAGAATTTTGTACAAAGTTTTGAACAACATTTTGCTGTAGAACACGACACAGAATTTTGTACTAAATTCTGATGCGGGTCATACAGGCCTACGAGAGATGCAGCTCTTCAATGGTGCATCACCAATGATATTTTATTTTGGAAAAACGTTTAAACCATTTGAGCTAGAATTACGAAATTAGGAATATTGAAATAACTTCTGTTGCTAAAACCGGGTAAATAAACAAAATTGCAATAAAAAATTATAGCCGGTATTCTTTTTGTTTGTAGGAATATTCTTTCGATTTTACTTTCCGTAAACACGTATTTTCTCTATATATACTTATAAAATTTGTTAAAAAATATCGCGAGAATAATCGTAAAGCCGACATTTTTAAATAATCGTTGTACAATATGAATTTTATTCCAAATCAGTGAGACCAAATAAACAACGTACTGGAAGGTTTTTAATAAGACTGAATGCAAGTCGCACAGCCAGCCAGACATTGCGACTTATTGCTATATATGCTTGTAATCGCAGAGAAATTTCAAGCTGACTTTGATTTCACTCAAGCCAACCAATTGTCTCCACACTGCACAGATTTAATAAATGGACTGTGGACTTGTCGACACAGCGATAAGTCTTACAACTTACGTTTGTACAAGCAAAATGATATGCAAAACGGAGCGTTTGTGCCAGTCTTGAGAAAATATTTTTTGGCCCATGTTCATGGGAATCTTTTTTATTTATTTTGACGAAAGGAATCAGCACCTGGAATATTTTGGTAATGCTAAGCGCGGGTTGCCTATCTATGTCAATGCGGTGTTTGTAATTTCTGATGACATTGTACTGTATTATGCTTTGCGGGGTTTCATAATTTGAGGTTTAAGGTTTTTTAATCAAAACTGAGGTGATAAATCAATTCTTAGTAACAAACAATTTAGGATATAAAAATAACGTAAATAGTTTAAGTGAAATTTACATTAAATACTTTTCTAGTTATGGATTAAGAAAAGAATCTGTTCTTAAAATTTTATTAGACCGAACGTCAATAACACACACATTTACTGAAAATAGATGTTAGGGACGACACACCGTTTGACTCATTTTACAAAAGTAAACATTATTTTATACTGTTTACAAGAAACATTCAGTTTTCCCAGACATATGTTTTATTTTCTGACGAATACTCTGCTAGGAAAATAAAACGTTTTCTAAAATAAACAATTTTTTAACAAAACATTGTTTGTAAACAAAGAGCTTTTACACGTTCACAAAGGGTTTATGCTATTCATATATGTATGCAAGGTGTAATGGAAATGCTACATAATACAAGATCCGGTGTAGAAATTCCTTAATTTTACTACTAAAAGCATTTAAATTAAGTAAAATTAAGGTTATTGTTAGCTATTTAATTGCCATGACTTCGACTGTAGGGTATTGTTGTCTTACTGAAATCAAAGAAAACCTTTACAACCCTTGTCTTGTATATCTTGATGAATCACATTTTCTAAAGAGAAATAAGAATGTAATCTCAAGGGATTCTAAAGCGACCTGGCAACCAAAACTTAAATGTAACTTTTTATATCAACAAACGATCATATTCGTTTCCTTATCCACCCGGGACTTAGAGCCGTCTACCTGAACGCAGGTAACCTATTTGCGGCCAATGTAAAAGACAATACGTGTAATACAGGATAAAGCTGATTCGTAACAGAGTCTTAGCATTATTCTGTTTGTGTGTATTATGTTCTTAAAGGATAGTACACTGCTCCAAGAAATTAACTCACCCCAACTAACATAATTAAGGCTAAACCATATTTTATCCAAATTAACAACAATCAACGCAAAAATTTAAAAAATCAAAATTCAAAAACTGATATGTTGTAAGTTTACAGGTTCAGTAGGCTGTGTTTCCACCTCGACTTGTTATAACAGCTTGACAACGACGGTCCACGCTTGAATTTAACACACTTAACTGCTCTTGTTCAAGATTATTCCACATTTCCACTAATGAATTCCCTAGGTCGTTAATAGTTGCAGGGGGTGGTTGAAGGTATCGTATTTGTCTTCCGAGAATGTCCCAGCGGTTCTCAATCAGATTCAAGTCGGTACTTCTGGCTGGCCATTGCATAACAGGAATACCAACGTCGTCTAGGTATTCTTGCACAATTCTGGCTGTGTGGGGCCGAGCGTTGTCGTGTATTAATTGGAAGTTGTCTCCGAGGTATGGGACATATGGCACAACATACTGTTCTAAGATATCCGTAATGTACCTCTGACTGTGTAAAGTGCCGTTGGGGAAGATGTGTAGGTCTGTGCGGGCCGTGAAAGATATGCCTCCCCGTACCATTATTGAGCCTCCACCAAATGCAGTCGCGGGGGCAAAATTGCAGTGAACATATCGTTCATTTGGACGTCTAGAAGCTCTAATGCGCCTATCACAACTCTCCAAACAAAATCTGGACACATTTGTGAACAAAATGCGTCTCCAGTCTTCATTTTCTCAATTCAAGTGGTTTCTAGCAAAATTCAATCTGTGTCTACGGTGGTGTGCAGTGAACTGTGGGCCAGTATCTTGTAATCTGGCTCTCAGATTTCTTTCCAAAAGACGTTGGCGAACGGTTTCAATGCCAACCTGCACATGTACTGCTGAAAGTTGTCTTTGGAGGGCTCTTGTGGTTTTAAAGCGCTCTCTTAGTGCACGCAATCGCAGCAAAACGAGCTTCTACAGCGGTTGTAGCACGTGGTCGCCCTTGCCCTGGTCGCCTGCCATGTTCGCTAGTTTCTCTGAAACGCTAGATGACCCGAGGAATAATTGTGTGGTTCACCCCAAGCCTGCCAGTGGTAGCACAGAAACAATACCCTTCTTCGGACAAAGTAAGAGCTGTGACACCCTCATCACGACTTAAAGTTCTTGAGATACATTACATTCGAAATAAGACTGATCATACAAGCAATTGTTTGATGACAGCTACACGATTTGATACGTTTTAAAATAAAACGAAACTGCAAGTAAACTGTAAATGTGCATGTAAAATTGATTAATTTTTTTACCAAGTTAAAGATGTAGAAACAGACCAAGAGTAACATGTGTGTATCAGGTTTGTGTCAGACATTCATTCCATGCATTTGGTTGAAGTAGATAGCGCACTACTTTTCTTTTATCGCAACATTAATAATTGGTGCGTTAATTTCTTGGAGCAGTGTAGATTGTAATAAAGTGAAACAATTTCATTAAATTAAATCCACATATATTGTAAAAGAAGGTTGACTTACCGCATTTTTTATAATAATAATTAATCCACAAGTGTGCTTAGCTACTGTACCAATAGAAAACGCAAATTTTAGCTACTTTGAACCACTTTAGTAGTAACATTTGGTAATGATTAACAAATACACCTACAACTTAAGAGGCTGATTTAATAAGCCTATCTGAACCATAAACAAAATTTTAAAGGGATGTTAAGCTTGTAAAAATAGATTGAGGAGTATTTGTACATCAAGTTATGCGTAATCTTAACACTTTATTACACTTCAAATCAGTATCTGAATCAGCGCCATCTCTTGTCTCAAAGCAGAAACTGTGCAACGTGCAAACATAATTTTTCTTCGTTCATGCATCATATTATTTGGTATATTGCAGATTGTGCATTTCACACATTTCACTATTGTTTCCACTGCAACTTTATGGGAAGAGAGTAATTTAAAAACTATTTCTTTTGTGTTCAGCAAACGTCCAAACGGCGCTTCGTAATTCAATTTGTTTCTTGTATCACTGGCTGTTATTAAATTTTCATAACTGTAATGACCTCGTGAGCATGTGTTAGTATTTCTGATACTATGGGGTTTACGAGTATTTAATTAATAATAATAGAAATAAGTAAACCACTAGACCAGAAATTACATCCTTACATTGACATCTCTATCTCTATATTGCAGCAACTGAATGTATGGTTAATTAAAAGGAAACGGTCACTCGTTAATCGTTTTCAAAGTTTTAACATTTGAAGATGATCAGAAGTAGCAATGATCTATATTCAAGGAAATGGTATGAACCTTATTTTGGTGAAGTACCGACAAATATTTACTCATCTTAAAACACATTACATAATTAGCAGAAGTGCTCGTTACTTAATTTGGAAAGTAAAATTGAATTTACTACCGCTTTAAATAAAAACAAGAAATAAATATTAATTCTAAAATTCTAAAAACGGGGTATCAGGATATGCATCTGTGCATCCAAGTTGTTATGAGAGCAATCACTTTCGTACTATTTCCTTAAAAATGTTTATACATTTATAGGGAAGTACGTATTTCCTTCTGGTTTAGTTATAGATAGGGAAAGGCTCGTTAGATCAAACTCAATTCTGTGACAGCTGCCAACTTAACTCTTCGTTATTAAATTATGCTGCAGCTGAATCGTAACTAACCAAAAATTAAGGGTCATAAAATTGTATCAAGCTGTAGATCAAGTTCAATGTAACGCTTTCATCCAGCTACACATAGGAATTATCTGGGTGTGTTACAGAATGCGTAACTTACCAAAAGAAAGGAAGAGTGAAAGTTGCATGCGTGCTTCAATTTATTAAACAGACCTGAAGACTTGTAGGCGTTCAGTAGCTCTTATTTAACTCTTCACACTTCCGATCAAATTTGGCAATGAAAGTTAGAGCAGATATCTAGTTCGCTGGTGTGTGTTATGTTACATAACTTTTTTAGTGTAATTACTCATTGGTACGATCAGGATAACATACTTAAATGTATAATGGATGAAACGCTTGTATTATTTCAGGAAAAGATGTTTTTGTTTCCAAGCAGTTATATACTTTCGGCTGTCAAATTTGAAACTTTAGCCAATCACAAGGTTTCGTACCTATGTGACGAATTAATAAATACGGTATGTTATCTTAGAAAATTCGCTTCCTGCAGTTACGCGGAAAGATCTTCCAAATATGTATCAGAAAAAAATATATTAAAAGATTGCCAGGCAAAAATATAAATCAAACTACTTTTAATTTTTAAACTTAAATTACAATCGAATAAATGGAAGCAGAATAAATCGCTCATTCTTTGATTTACTTATATTTTTAATCTTCTTGGAGTGCTTTGTTTCTTGCGAGACGTAGCGATATTTTCTCCTATGCCTGTGTTGCGTTTTGTAAATTATCACAGATATAGAGGACCTACAGCTTAACGTGCGCTCTGGACTGGGAATCGAACCCAGGACATTCAGAGTACAAATCTTAACACGCCAACATGTAGCCCACAACCGTCTCATTATTTAGGTGGTAATTGTAGTATTCATATTTTTGTAACATAATTTGGATGTGCATTAAAATTAATTTATCATATTGTATATAGGCAAATTACTGCGACAGTGCGCATGCGGCATGAAATTCCATGACGTCAGATTCTATGTTTACATTAGATACGGTTTATATTTGAGAGTATGCAACCACACAAACGTTTGCAAATGTTGTTGCAATAAATTTGCTTTTTAAAAGGAAATGTAATAATCATCGAAGTATATTAATAATTCATACTAATTATTATTTATTAACAATATACAATGTTCATTAGCAAAATATCAAAGTTAAATAAAGCGTCGATGTATATCCGTCATATATATGTACATACAAAAATGGTAATGCCAATCCGAACGAAGAAAAAACTCTAGCTTACCATAGTTTTGATTTTTTCTACAAAAACTGGAAAAGATTAAATTAAAAAAATTACAACTGTAATATTACATTACGTGGCGTTTAAAATAAACATACTTGTATTTGGTAATTTAATAAAAATGTTTTATACTTTTTCAAAGTTGGCAGTAGAAGTACCTGGAAAATGTTATTAATGACGCACACGCACGATCTCAGTAATTTACTTATAACAAATTGTTTCTGTAACAATCATTATTTTGAATTTACCTTTTTTTATATGAAGACTGATTATACAAACAGAATTAGTGATACATGAGCAAATCTGTAACAATTCGCCATTTTAAAATATATAAAGAAAACGCAGGTAGTGGAATGGTAAACCTTACAGTTTGGTAACAATTTGTGCTTATTAGCAAAGTTAAATATTGCTCAGCAACAGTTTAAAGTAGAAAGATAATTAAAAAATATATCTTCGCTAGGCACCACAATTTTTTCACGCCGTTTTATTAGACCCTGTACAGGGCGATCCTGAAATAGTTGATCAAAGTTTGGGAGCGAGATCTCCACACCAAAACAAGAAAAAATGTTCTTATAAACCTTAGTCCGAAAGAGCGTCGTTACAGAGTTACAGCATTCCAAAGTGAGACTTTTCCGTTCATTTTTATGCAAATAATTATGGTAATAGTGGCACCAATGTTTTAAAATATGATGTGCGTACCTTCCTCATCATGGTTGAAAATTAGAGCCCAAAGTTTGACCAACTATTAGGACCACCCTGTATAATACTGATTAATCAAGATAGTGTGGCGTTTTCAATTTTCTACTAGAATATGTTAAAAGGAACTTCACGTTGAACTGTTATCAGTCACTGTTCAATTATTAAATCTTTTATTGTGATATTATTACTGCACTATTAACACCTGGGAATTAATTCTTCTCCAAAGGTACTTTTTTATTATTAATTAAATATAATACCTCTGTTATTAGATAATTGGTAACAAAGGACAGTAATTAGTTTTGTTGTAGCTGTATGATATTATTTATTTCTTGGATATTTGTCTACGTTAAACCTGTACACCCACGGACATTAATCTAATATTTCTATTTTCGCATTCTACATTTACTACAAAAATTGTTAATGCATGGGTAAATAGTTTAAACCTAGTGTGACGTGTAAGAGGTACTTGTTATTTGAATCTTTTAGAGTTTTAGAATTTACTTAAATGTGCATTTAAAAAAATAAGTTTTGTTTTTAGAACTGACATCTTGCTTTTGCACACTGTTTCATATAATGATAGCCTTAATAAACTCATTAATGTCCATAGGCCTCATAATGAGATGAGGTAGATATGTCGTTGAATAAATTCAAAGTCAAATCCCACAAAATAGATTTAATCTTGTTTCAAAGGTATAAAAAGTTAACGTTTTCCATGCCCATTTGGGATCATCTTCAGACTAATATGAGAATCCAGCAAAATTAGAAAATTAACAGATGAAAACCATTGTGTAGGAAAAATATTAAAACATGTAACACACAAAATGGATGAACTAAATAATAGAATTCATAACTAAGAAACTAAACATTTCATAGCAACGCCGAAATGAAATAATATTTAAATTTACTTTAAGTCATGATGGATTACATTATTCTGACTTTAAATTTAAGGTACCCAAAAACTTGGGACAGCATTAAAGCGGGTTAAAAATGTCAAGTAAAATCAATTCACCCCAAGTGGGCATCGAAAACGTTAACTTTTTATACCTTTGAAACCAGATTAAATCTATTTTGTGGGATTTGACTTTGGTTTTATTCAACGACATACGATAACCTTAATTATACCAAAACTCAGAATTACAAACATGACAACACTCTCACTAATTAATTTTGTGTTAATAGATTATTAAACCAAGGATATCAAAGATTAACGTTTCAGTTACGTTTTTAAGTTGCGCTGTTTAGAATTGTAGCAATTGGAAAATTCGGAAATGGTGTTTACAAAGATATAGAATTTTTCAATCTACCTACTATTTAGAATTAAAGTTGGAAAAATCATTCCCAAACAAAAAAGTAGACACACATGAATTAATTCGATAATTATCTACATGCAGTCATAATAAACGTATACAGATGTAAAAATTCTTCATTTAAAAAACACAACAAACAAAAATTTTATTGTTAAATTATATCCATGAATTGCTTAGACGTAACTAATAATTGTAATGCCGCCTTATACACGAGTTAAGGCACATAAATCAGTCAGAAATTAACAGCTCTCATTTAATAACAAATTATTATAACCCAATAAACCTTTTTAAAATACACAACCACCTTCCCCACTGAATTAAGTGACCTAAATCGAAAGCATTTCGCAATACACTTCCAACTTTGTTTTCAAAAACTTAAAAGATAATAATAAATAGCTACACCATTATCTAGTTAGAAAGGTTCTTCGGGCTTTCGATTTCCTATAGTATTTGTATAAATCTACAGTTTACCCACAAAATTGAGAACAGTAAAAACGCAATGTCTGAAAAAGCTTTTATACCCTAAAAGCTTTGGTTTTCATTTCCATAAACACATTTTCCTTAAGAAACTACGTCTTGAAGCAAAATGGCGGTATATTCTTCAAAATGGCACCTCCGAACACTCTAACAGGTGTTTTAGTCCAGCTTACAAGCACTTTTTCGTGATTAATAGGCGATCCTTTCCCCAAGGCGCAATTGTGACTTAATTCCACCAATTGTAATCCCAAAGGCTTATGATTAACCCCCGCGATATCATTTACAATTCTGGCATTACCGCTGATAATCCTTTTGTTCACCCTCTCTCCTGATACCGAACGTTTTAACGAATTCTGAAAATACAGCATCCTCTTGTCGCCCTCTCTATTAAACTCATCTAGCGATTTTATTCTGATTTCCGGCTGAGGCGGTGGTTCAAACCATCCAAATAAACTTTGAAAGAACTCTTGACCGACATCCAAAAAGCTTTTCGGCGAACGATTCGCCCCTATGTTACTGAAGTAACTCAAAACGGACGGAACTTCCTCCGAGATCTCAGCTTGGGGTTGCAGGTTTATCGCGCTATGAAGTTCTCGCGGTGGGTCGGGGTAGTACGATAGTTTATTGCGGGGATTCCCCGGTGGTTTGGCGCGTGGGTTATTGTAGCTAGGGACGAGAATGCTCCTTTCGCCGAACTCGTAGGGTACAATAAAGTTGTTGGATTCTTCGTGGGGAACCACGGTCGACTCTAAAACCATGTTAAAACCAAATATGTCACCCTCGATGCCATCATCGAGACCCTTATCAAAATCGGTGTATTCTTGTCCGACTACTATGTCGCCTCCTTCGGGAATTTTCAGTCCCGCCAACTGAAATGAGTTGCCTTTAGATTTCCTCAAGAAAAGGTGAAATGTTTGCCTTACCTTTGGTTCATAGCTGCTTATTTTTAATTTTCCATTCAGATGCAAGCTCCAAGAGCCGCTGTGTGAATCCCACGAGTTGCAGATATGATACCAACGGTTCTCGCGAAAGCGCGCCGGTACTTTAAACACTTCATTCTCTAAAATTGCCAGGTTAATCTCCTTGCCGTGGGGCGAAATCCAGGCTCTTATATATCGCTTCTCCTCGTGTTCTGAAATTATGGAAATGCTTAGTATAATTTATTCGACGCTGAATTATTCAGACAGGTTTACGTAATTAGAACAGTTTACGGACATAAGTTTCATTACAAATGGTAATAAATTATTGATGGAATTTCTAAATTGGTATACGTAATATTTCTTGTGTATTCAAAAATTTCATTTATTATAACACAACTAACATACTTTCACCTTCACTTCTTTAGATATTTAAAAATTACATTTTACATACATCACTCAATTTTTTCGTGAAACTAATTAATCATAATTACAACCCGGCTCTCAGATCTTTGAACTCTTACAAATAATTACTTACTGGAGTACGAAAGCAGAGGATGCGCGTAAGTGAGATTCGCGCTCTTCATCCAAATACAGAAAGTGAATTCGGTTATGACAGGTACATCAGCAATGTATCGTAAGAACTAAAAAAAAAACATAAATCACAGGCTATCAAATCATCAATTTGCGACGTTGTGTACATAGACCCCATAATGACTATTGCAACGTTAATTGTAATCATAATATCGCGACCTTTCTCCTTTTTTTGTGTTCCGCAGAATTTAGTTGTTTAGAAGCACAACTTTCTTAGTTCTGCTAGAATGAACTTGACTGGATGATTGTCAATGTCAATTTAAACGACTTCGATGTTACATAAAAATACTGGCAACCATTAGCAACTTTTTTGGTAGCCGGTTTTCGCGAATCTTAACATTTAAATTATATTGAAAAACGAAGTCATTCAACCATTTCAAATTGCTTTTAGAATAATTTATTTTCTCAATTAAAACGTTTTGCCCAAGAGAAAGTACAAATTAATCCTGTAAACAAAAGCTAAACTGGCTTAGATAAATTTTCCCCAGTTGCTGTGACTTTGATTTTAAATTGCTACAAGTATTATAATTTATTAACTTTTTTCTGTTATTGTTTTTTAACCAACTAAATTTAGTAAGATATCATCTTCCGAAGCGCCAGTGAGGTCCAGTGTTTAGAGCACTGGGCTCCGGTGCAAAATGTCGGGAGAATCAATGCCTTGCGTGTGACCTACCCAGTCGCTTTAAATAATTGGATACCTGCGTTCGAATGAATAATGGGCAATAATGCGGTTGTCTAATGTGTGATGCTCACCGCGTGTCATTAATATGGGTGTGAGAGCAAGGATACGGGAGTTCTGACCTTCCGCCTTGCAGGCCAAACCCCTTCATAGGGTGTAGAGCCTCATCATTATTACATCATCTTCCGATATCATATTCATAAAGTAAAAATTAATAATTGCTGTCAGTAAATAAATAAATTAAACTAGGTGTTCATAACACCTTATAAGTCGCCTAATTTCTACAAATTAAAAGCTGAACTGAAGCTATTACCTTGTTTATTAAACGTCAAACTGTCAACATTGTTTTACTTTCTACAACTTGAATTATTAGGTACTTACTCTCTTAGAATTCTTGGACATACACTACAGAAAATTGTATTCCATTATTAAGCGCCAAAATATTTCTCTACTACGTCGTACAACTTGTTTGAAACTAATGTTTTGGCTACTGTATTCACAAGATTTTATAAACACCCCGTATAACACACCAGTCACCAATATCAGCATTTACTGATTAATTAAACATCCTAAACTGTACCTTATTAAGTTAAATTTGGAATTATATTTCACTAACAACGTCGCGATGTTACCATTTCCAAGGGCTACCATTATAAAATAAAACTTAAAAAAGAAGACAGGTCAGGAATCTCAAATGTTATTTACCTGTATATATCCTTTCTGTGTTAACGAAACTTTGTTTAGTGAATAGTAAATCTGGGGATTGTCGTAATACGAATTTCGGTGTAGGACTTCTGCCCTTTGCGCTACCGCCCATAAAATAAGAAGTGCTATGGGTGTCCATAGTATATTATTAATATTTCTGGGCATTTCGATCTGAAAAAATTAAAATACAATTTTTATAACTTATTTTATTGCTACTCTTGAATTTAATCAAGGCAATATAATTATAATTTCGATTTAACTCCTACTGCTTATAACTTATCAATTGAATATTGCTGCTTTAAAATCTCCTAGAATGTTTACTTAATAAATACTGCATGTCGATATATTCTGCTGGTTAGGCTGCACACCGAGCCAGTTAGTTTACACCCCAACAATATTCCATTTAACCCTAATTTTAAATCCTGAAATAAGAAATAATTTATGTTTTTTGAACAAAATAAAGTATCATTTAATTTTCAAGAACAAAATGATTGCTATTCATGACTATATATAATTAATATAAAAATTAATAGTATTTCAAAAGGAAAAAACAACAATTTTTCAAGATCACTGTTATCGTTTATAGTATTAATGATAATTCCAGTAATTTGGCGTTAGAAAGTATAATAAACATAGCTAAACATGATATTATTAATAATTTTAAAAAAAATATAGCCTTACTCGATAATGTTTTAGTTACCATTTAAATAATCTCATTTTTTACCAGACTTAAT